>CM076580.1:1136371176-1136441201 GCA_034641835.2 Pinus albicaulis
GGTGTGAGTCCAACTGCATCTGAGGAGAAGATTATAATTGATGTGTGCATCAACAACTTCGACCTCGACATTGACTGTCTTCCCTTCTAACGTAATCGGAAAACTAGCGAGATCACCAAGAGGTTTAGATTCTCTTCCATCAAATGCTTCAAGGGCATTGGGTGATGAAGTAAGAGCTGGAGAACCAATGGCTTTCCAACAAGTAGATGACATAACACAGGTAGATGCACCCTTGTCAATGACAGCACGGTGAATATTTAAACCATTAATACCAACTTGAATGATGAGTGCAATTTGGTGTGGGAGTCACAGGACAAAATTCTCTAAATCGAAAGTGAGAAAGCTAGTATCGGCAGGATCAATCCCACCTATCGCAGATATAAAAGCTTTCTGTTGCAAAGGAAAACTCTGAATTACTTCTAACGCAGACATTGAGGACGATGCTTGAGCCAAATCTTCAACAATACTATAATGCTGAGCGTTGGGATTGTATGAAGACTTACGAAGCACATTTTTGGAAGGTGGTCACACAACAGATTCAGTGCTAGGCCATTCAATCTCAAGAGGACCAAAAATAGGAGGGACAGGAGGACCATCAGCGATCTCTTTCCTAATTTCCTAACGCGAACCAGAATAATCTTTCGATCAAGTAGCAATAGAAACGGGTGCAGAACCTTTCATCATGAAGACTTGCGAACCAGATGGAGAAGAGGATTGAGGATTCTCTACCATTTGACTCTACTAAGGGAAAGGTTCTTTAAGAATGGATGGAGCTCCTTGGGTGCCTTTGAGCAATCGACTCACTTCATACCATCGAGGACAGTCCTTGGTGAAGTGCTCATCATCACAAATCAAACAAGGATACTTTGGTTTATGTTGAGAACTATCAGCAGAATGAGGTTTTGGAGAATCGTGCTTCGAGGTATCGGTTTTGAATTTACCCTTACCCTTCTTCTTACCTTTGGAAGTGTTATCTGTAGGATTGGCCTAAACAAAATTCACTTCTGCGGGTGTACCAGAATTCGAATTTGACTTAGGAGCTACAGTATTGGAAGAAGTAGACTTCAGCTGATCCGGATTTATGCAGGAATGCAACAAAATACAGAAATAACCATAAACATAGAGATGCAGTGGAAATAATGCGTCATTTCATTAATATAAAATAACAGCAATATGCTTACATACATAATGGAAATAAAATAGCTAGGGTGCATGGTAGCGAATCTCTGAAAAGAGATGTGGTGGCTACAGACCTCTGAAATGTGTTACAATGAGACTCAAGGGCCTAGTTATTATTGAGAAACAATGGAAAAACTAAAATGTCCAAAGCCTAACTCTAGGAGATGAAGCGCCAAAACTGTGGGCCCTCGTTTGGGAAAGTTGGTGTTTCAACTTCCCGGGGACGTAACTTTGGCATTCGATCTCTGTTTGACGTGCTCAATAGATCATTAGAAGGATCTATCCGAGGAGCACAACTTTCAATGTGAGCAACATTTTTCCATGGACCCATGTTGCAACATTGGTCCATGGACCCATGTTTCTCCCGGTTTTCCCAAAAAAACGTCGTTTAGGGCCTCAAAACGGCTCCAGAAGTTCAAGACCCGAAAAAATACTAAAAATAGTAAGTTGTGTTGCAACTTAAAAACTGAACGAACTAATGGTGGGGGTTCAAATGGAATAGGTGGGTGGCCACCAATATCCACCTAGATCATTAAGGCCCCAAAACGGCTCCGGGAGTGTAGGACCCGAAAACCTGCTAAAAATAGTAAGTGGTGTTGAATGTGAAAAGCTGCAAGAATTGTTGGTGTGGGTCCAAATGGAATAGGTGGGTGGCCACCAATATCCACCTGGATCATTAGCTTCCCAGAGTTGGAAGAAAGATACTTCTGAGAAGTCTGTGATACCGAACCAATAATATCATCAATGGATGGAGTCATTGGCGGTTTAGAAGTTCTAGGTCGACGAGCATCAGGCAAGATATCGTACAATCTGCCAGACTGATAATAGATGAGATCAAGGTACAAGGCATAAGAAATGGCTTTTTCCTTGGTTACACATGCCCCCATAGCAATGTCTTTGGCAATCTGATTGACAAAGGAGGTAGTGAACCAATGAGTTAGAAGTTGATCAGGTATCTCAAATTTGATCATGCGACGACGACGCCGCCACTCATGAATATGATCTGAGATATGAGTAGCTCGGTCCTATTTTAATGAAGTGAGGAGGTGCGTCCCGGTCTCATAGCGGATCGGTAACTTAAAATGTGTAAGGAATGCCATGGCTAGAGAATTTAAATCTTGGAAAACTTGACGAGACAGCTCAACGTACCACTTTGCAGCGGCACCAGTAAGAGTTCGCTGGAAAAGACGAAGACGAATAGAATTGTCAACCCAAGAATTAGAAGAACACCACAAATGGTAAGGCATCACATGCATTTGGGGATCTTCACCAGATTTACCCTCAAATTTAGGACAATCACCAGGAATCTTGGTCGGAACCAGAGGCCAATATGGATTATGAAGAATAGGATCATTTGTCAACTTCGACACATCGGGTAATTCCAACGTAACAAGAAACGGTAATTGAGTGTTAAAAGTCATCAGAGGTCTTTGATAAGGACTTGTCTATATATTCCACCCAGTTTGAATAGGATTTTGTCCCCATAGATTCTGTCTTAAAGAATTCGAATCATAGGGATTAGAAACAGGATAATTCGGTTGATACGCGGTTTGAGGACCAAGGTATTGAGTCGAAGAAAACCACTGAGGTCCTTGCTGAGTAGCATAAGGATTTTATTGTTGAATTTAAGCATGAATTTGTGGCGACGTCATCGTCGCATGATCTCATATCTCATATCTCGGATCATATTCATGAGTGGCGATGTCATCGTCGCATGATCAAATTCATGAGTGGCGACATCATCATCGCATGATCAAATTCATGAGTGGAAACAGGACCGAGCTACTCATATCTCGGATCATATTCATGAGTGGCGACGTCATCGTCACATGATCAAATTTGAGATACTTGATCAGCTTCTAACTCATTGGTTCACTACCTTCTTTGTCAATCAGGTTTCCAAAGACATTGCTATAGGGGCATGTGTAACCGAGGAATAAGACATTACTTACGCCCATTACCTTGATCTCGTCTATTCTGAGTCTGGCACATTGTACGATATCTTGCCTGATGCTCCTCGACCTGGAACTTCTAAACCACCAAAAATTCCATCTGTTGATGGTATTATTGGTTCTGTATCGCAGACTTCTCAGAAGTCTCTTTCATCCAACTCTGGGAAGCATAAGTCTACTTCTTCCAATAATGTAGCTCCTCAATCATGGAGCATACCAAGAATCTTGTATCTCTGTTCAATGAAAATAATTATGCACTCTGGAAAGGAAGAATGGAGGTCTATCTCTTGGCGCAAGGTTACAAAGTATGGGACACTATTCAAAATGGATTTACATCAACCACGGATGAACAAGGTAAGAAGAATTTGGTAAATGATTCAAAAGAAAAGAATATTATTATCAATGGACTTATTGAATCTACTTACCATAAGGTGTTGGATTGTAAAACCGCCAAAAATGTATGGGACAAGCTTGAGAATATATATGCAGGTGTCTCAAATGTCAAAGAAGAAAAGTTTCAAATATATAGAGAAAAATTTGAGCAACTCATAATGAAAGAAGATTGCAACATTGCTGCATACTTCCAATACGTTGATGAAATAACCAATACTCTAGAAGGATTGGGAGAGCCAATTGATGAGAAGACTATTATACAAAATATTCTTAGAACATTACCAGGGAGATTCAACCCAAAGGTATCGGTCTTAGAATACATTGCCAATATGGACAAACTCAGCAAAGAGGACATGGAGTTCTCATAGCATATGAACTGAGACTTGATGAAGAAGAGGGTACTTCGCATCTAGAAACTGCATTCATTGCATCTAAGAAAACCAATAAGGATAAACAACCTTCACTTGAAAAGGCATGCACCTGCAAGTGTGAAGAAAAGGGAGATGATGAAGAAGGTCTTTTAGATGAAGAATATGCTTACTTCACGAGAAAACTAAAAATTGGTAAGGGAAAATTCAAATGTAAACTTCCATTGATATGTTTCGGCTGTGATGAGGTTGGGAATTTCGCAACAAAATGTCCAAACAGAAGTGATGGAAACTCAAAAGGAAAGAAAGGCTTTAAGAAATTCAACAATCAAGGATCCAAAAGGAACTTTCTCTCTAAAGAAGATAGCTCAGCATCCAATGAAGACAATGACAGCGAAGAAGGAGCCAATGAGAGAGTATTTTTTATGGCCAAGCACGATAAACAAGAGGTATCAAACAACGAAGAAGAAGGATTGACCATAGAACAATTTTATAAGGAAGAAATCAAGCTTATAAAATATCTCAAGGCAGAGAAGATCTATTCCAATACTCTTGAAGAACAAGTTCAAGGTCTCAAAATTGAATTTGAAGAACACAAATGCATTGAAGAGTCACTTCAAAAGAAGTTGGAAGAAAGCAAGCAAGAAAGGGGAGAATTAGAAGCCTAAGTAGTCTCGCACGTGAGGAAGTGAAGAAAGGAAAAACTATCCAAAACTATGCCAACAGCTCAAGGGCATTGGAAGAACTCATCAAAAATCAACGATCTTCCAATGACAGAACTGGAATCGGTTACAAAGAAGAAGAAGCAAGACCTTCTACAACAAAATACAATGAACCTATGAGATCTGACATGCATGTAGACTTCATTGGACAAGATTCACAAGAACAGCCTTGGAAGACAATTCCTCGACGAAAATTTTCATCCAGGTACCAACATTTTTTTTATGGCTACTGTTATTCATGTGGAAAATTTGGTCATAAAGCTGTAGAATGTCGCACGTACCCTAGGAACGAATACAATTCCAGGAGATATGTCAAATATGAACCTCCCAGGGCTCAGCGAAACATCAATAGATTTGAAAATTTAAGAAAAATATTGAATGTTACAAATGTGGAAACTTTGGACACAACCAAAGACTGTAGACTTGAAAATTATCCAGAAGAATCTTTTAAACCACAAAACATATGAACATGGAAGAAGAATAAGACTGATAATTGTGCTCTTGCTTTTAAGGCTCAAAAGAATAAATATGTGTGGTATGTTGATAGTGGTTTCTCAACGCATATGACTGGAGAAAGAAATAAATTTGTATCTCTGAAAGAGAAGAAGAATGGAACCGTATCCTTTGGAAATGATGGATCTTCAAATGTTATTGGATCAGGTATTGTCACTCTTGGAAGCAAAGATGCTCTAGCCAAGAATATTCTATTGGTTGAAAACATGAATCACAATCTGCTTAGTGTTGGACAAATGTGTGATCAAGGACACACAATACTATTCAACTCCACAAAATGTGAAATCAGGAAAGGCGTGTATGGTGAAATTGTGGCTACAGTAAGTTGAGCTCCAAACGACATATATGTTCTGGATGAAGCAACTAAATCATGTCTAATAGCTAAAGAGGATGATACAATAATAGGTAGCGATGATGATTGACTAAGTAAGAAGTTTGATATAAAGGTGCAAAGTGATTTTGAGATGTCTTTACTTGGTGAGCTGACATACTTCTTAAAACTTCAAATATCTCAGCAAGAGAAAGGAATATTTATATGTCAAGCCAAGTACATCAAGGAAATGGTCAAGAAATTTAAAATGGAATATTGAAAACCCATCCTTACTCCAATGGTAACAGGTTGCAAATTGAGCATAGACGACTCATCTAAGGATGTGGATCAAAGGTTGTACAGATCTATGGTTGGTAGTCTTCTATATGTAACAACCTCCCAGCCAGATGTTATGCAAGCAGTTGGACAAGTAGCAAGATTCCAAGCAGCACCAAAAGAATCACATATTAAATATTCACCAGCATTGGAATATCTTCGCCAGAAGCTTGGGATTCTCCCAAGTTCTCATTAGATTTTCCTTACTCATAATATAAAGGGGGAGTGGAAGAAGATTACAGGTCTGCAGGACATTTGTGTGTCAGGGGAAGTGGAAGTGTGTACAAGTCCGCAGAATGGTTGTGTTTCATGGGGAGTTACCCTTTTCCATTGATGTCAAAGGGGGAGAAAATGTTGTAGGAAGAGGTGTCATGATCGCAGGGGGAGTACTTGTGTTGCCATCAATGCCAAAGGGGGAGATTGTTGATCAACAGTTGTCATTGATGTCAACCCAACCAAGGGCTAACCTAATATTGCATGGGAATTTTTACCTACTAAATTAATATATTCTAGGTCAATAATGCTTTTTGTGGTTTCTACTTGTCAAGATGTTTCTGTTGATATATGGCACACCATGTATTTCTTCACAGTTTGAGAGATATTCTTGTTTGAAGTTTGTACCCAAGTTAGTGGGCTAAAACCCCATGGGGTTGTGGCATGGGTCATTGAAAAGTCATAATTAATATTTTTAAGCTCCTAAAATCCCTCCCATGTTCACTTGTTGAAGCCCCTCCCAACCTAAGCATTTATATAAATTGTGATCCTCATATCCTCCTCATGCAAGGGATTTCGCCATATGAAACAGGTCATCGTGGAATTTTCACTCTAATTTTTTTTCTACGAAGGTTCAGAAGCTGAATATTTTATGAGGTGAAGAAAAAATCCTGAGGAAGCGACTGTGAAAATTTCAGATCAAGGTGCACAATATTCTCGGAGATATGATCTATGGAAGTCAATGTTTTTGCAGGCTTTTGAAATTTATATCAAATAAGTGACCTTGGGAAAATCGTCATAACTCTCTCTCTAAGTATTAGATTTGAATTCCATAAAAAGAGGAAAATAGTGCATAGACTGTAGTTTTCTCTCTATCAATTTCAGAGCCGAATGAAGAAACAGTGACATGTGGCATGTCATACGCATTCGCTCTGCTGAAACAGTCCATAATTAGGGCATTGTGAGAGATTGGGTATAACTCTCCCTTGAAGAATCGAAATTGGGTCAGATATGTTGCATTAGAAATATAACTCAGATGACTACTATAAGACAAAAAATCAGATATTGGGGATCTAAAATAACAGAGATACACCAGATTCAATATCGAGCTCCTAGAAGGAAAGAAAAATCTAGATCATGTGTTCTCAAGGGTTGAAAAGGACCAGAATTTCTATGGTAGAAAAGCAAAGAAAGGTGCAGCAGAGGGTAGCATGACAAGAGAAGCAACCAAGGTGTATAGCAGCAGAAAGAAGTTCATCATATGAAGTCTTCAAGTGGGCAGCACTGCATACAGTCATTGTAAAGGTATCATTGTACTAAGTCATTGTAAATACATTATTGTAAAAATTGTACTAGTGTTTATCTGCCAAGAGTTGAAGAGGCAGTGTTGGGAGGTCTAAGATCATCATTAGGTGGTTGTGTCAAAGTTGGGGTTATGGTCTAGTATATCTTCTTCTTCTACATCATTCTATATCATTGTAAAGTGGACCGTTTTCCCTGGTACAGTAGTCCATTCTTCTTTTATTCTTGTATAGGGTGGTAGGGTGGTGCTAGGGTGAATTGTAGCTCATTGGGTGTTGGGGCATCCATTCAGTTAACTACTGAAGAATCTCGGGTGTTGGAGCGTCCATCCAGTGGGAGCTGGAGAAGAATGCTTTTGTAGATTCTAGGAAGTTAGAGCTTTATTTTCAATTGGAGTTGAATATTAAAAAAATATTAGAAAATCATTAGGTGGTTTTTGTCTCGGAGTGGGTTTCCACCTTAAAAAATGTGTGCATTTGTGTTCCTTTTGTTTGCTGTTATCATTGTACAAACACTGATAATAATTGAAGATTAACTAATGCTATAATTTAAAGGAATACTGATTCACCCCCCCCCCCATTATTTCTAACACCAGCATCATATGAAATATATTTGAAAGGGAAGAAGATATTACAAGAAGAAAAAAATGGGTTTAAAAACTGCCACAAGAGTGGTTTTAAACTATTACTAGCTGTCTCACTACGCCCCGAAAAGGGGTTTTCACAGTTAGATTTATTTTATTTTTTTCTTTTATTTTGTTATTTTATTTTTATTTTTATTTTTTAAAACAGGTGTAACAGCTGCCACAAATGTGTTTTTCAACTGTTGCACTTATTTGAATTCCAATTTTTAAGGATGCACGGGAGAATGTTCCCCTGTTGTTGTAACATGAAGATCAGAGTCCGTGACAATGTTGACAAATGATTCCTTCGAAGCGGGTTGATGATATAACCTTAGATGGTGCCCATTAACCATTAACAATGTCTTAGCACTGTCAATGTTGACCAATTGTACTCTCCCATTGTCAAAGATCGTATCCACTTCTTAAGGACCTAACCATCTGGTGCAGATTTTTCCTTTGAAATCTTTGAACCTTGAATCATACAAAAGAGCCCAGTCTCCTTTCTGGAATTTTTTCTTCTTAATAAACCCATCATGCCATCTAGCTCTTTGTTGATGAATGATTTATGTCTGTTGAATGGCAGCCAACCATTTCTCTTCCAACTCATTGAGTTGGTTCAATTTTTTAGTCTGTGTTGTACTCAAATCCAGATCGACCTGCAATGCTGTTATTAATGTCTTTATTTCAAATTATATGGGGAATAAGGGATTCTTACCATACAATAATTCATATGGTGAGAAGCCTGTAGTATTCCTCCATGTTGTCGTGTAAGCCCGTAGTAACTCTAGAGGTTTCTCAGCCTAATTCCTTTGGTGGCTGGCTAATGTCTTTGTTAATATTCCCTCAATGACTATATTGGTGCTTTCTACTTGAACATTTTCTTGTGGATGATATGGTGTGGTGATTTTGTGATGGATTCCATACTTTTCAACTAAATTTTTGATCAAATGAGATGTGAACTGAGGGCCCCCATTTGTCACTATTTCTTTGGGTATCCCGAAGTGAACAAAAATATCTTGAAACAGGAAGTCTGAAAGAGCCTACTCTATTGCTCTAGTTAGTGCCCTTCCTTCGACCCATTTTGTGACATAATCGGTGCAGACCAATATGTATGCTTTTTGTTGTGATGAAGGATTAATTTTCCCCACAAATTCTAGGGCCCATTTCCCGAATGTTTCTATTACGATCTGAGGCTGTAACGACATCTCATCTGATTTCAGAGGCTATCCCATCCTTTGACAACTATGACATCCTTTCAAAAACTTCTTGGAATCCTAGAATATAGTTGGCCAGTAGTACCCTGTTGCAAGTATTTTATGTCATGTCCTCTTGTCAGCGAAGTGTCCTCCACAAGGTTCCTCATGACAAGCCTTTAGGATCTCAAATACCTCATCTTCTCTAACACATCGCCTAATCTAAAAATCTGGCCCAATCTGATAGAGATTTCCTTCTATCCAGGAGTAGGTAGCACTGTGTTGTGTAATCCTCCTTCTTTCCTTGGAAGACAATTGGTGCGGGAATTTTCTTGCAGCAAGGTAATTTCCTATATCTACATACCACGATGAGTGAGTAGATATGGCAAAAATATACTCATCTGGAAAAGAATCCTCAGTAGCAGTGCAGTCATCACTTATAGTTAATCTATAAAGGATATGAGGAACTACATTATCTTTTCTGGGTTTATCTAAAATTAAATTAAATTCTGGGTTTATCTAAAATTAAATTAAATTCTTGTAACAACAATAACCATCATGTAACTCTACCATTAGTAATAGGCTTGTTCATTAAAAATCGAATTGTAGCATGGTCAGTGTGTACAAATACTTGATACCTGGTGATGTAGTGCCATAATTTGTTGATAGCATGCACTACTGCTAGGAATTCCTTCTCAGTAACAGTGTAGTTGAGTTCTGCTCGAGTTAAGTTCTTGTTGATGTAATAAATGGCATAAGGTTTCTTATCCTCTAGTTTCCCCAAAACATCACCCACAACCATGTCAGATGCGTCTGTAGCAATATGAAATGGCAGTTCCTAGTTTTGTCATCGTAAAACAGGTGCTGCTGTTACACAGTTTTTCAAATTTAAAAATCCCTACTCACACTTTTCTGTCCACACAAATTCTGCATATTTCATAAGTAATAAAAACAGAGGTGATGCAATTTTTGAAAAATTCTCTATAAACCTCCTATAGTATCTTGCATGTCCCAAAAAACTATGTACCTCTTTCAGAGTCTTAGGGGTTGGAATTTTCGAGATTACCTCAATTTTTGCAGGATCTACCTTGATCCCATCTGTTAAAATGAAATTTCCCAGCACAATTCCCTCGCTCATCATCATGTGGCATTTTTGTGTGCTCAGAGAAACATTAGTTTGTTCACAACATTCCAACACTTTTTCCAGGTTAGCTAATTTTTTCTTAGAGGCATCCTCATAGGGTGTAAAATCATTCATAAATATTTCAAGGCAATCATTCAAAATATCATAAAAAAATACCCAATATTTCCCTTTGAAAGGTTGATGGTGCTTTGCAGAGACTAAAGGGGAGGACCCTGTATCCAAAAGTACCCCATGGAAAAGTAAAGGTTGTCTTGTCTTGACCTTCAGGAGCAATCTGTATTTGATTATAGCCACTAAACCCATCTAGAAACGAAAAAAAAAAAAAAAATTAGAAAGAGTGTCCAAGACCTGATCAATAAATGGTAAGGGAAAATGGTCTTTTTGAGTGGCCTTGTTAAGTTCTATATAGTCGACACAAACCCTCCATTTTACATTCTTCTTCGGAACTATGACAAGTGGAGACACCCACTGATTGTCAGAAATGGGGTAGATGAAATTAACATTATTGATTTTCTGCAATTCTTCTTTTACTATCTCCTTAAGTGTGTGGTTCATTCGGCGCTAAGGTTGTATAATAGGTTTGAAATCTTCTTTAAGGTAAATCCAGTGAGTGCATAGGGTAGGATGGATTCCTTTCATATCGGTATGGTCCCATGCAAATTCCTTTTTGTATTTTTGTAACAGTTGTATTAGCAATCTGTTTTGTTCAACAGACATGTTAGGATTGATGTTTAAACATTTTATAGGTTCGATTTGAACAGGAATGTTGATAGTAAGTCGAGTTGTTTTCAAATGTTCAACAATTACATCATCTTCCTCATCTTCTTCTCCCAAATCTCTAATGGAGGCAACAAGGAGTGAATTACTGATAAAACCATTAATGATATCATCCTCTGTTTCATCCTTAAAGTATTGTGCTTTTCCAAGCGTGAGAAGAGGTGGGGAAATATCAGATTCAAGTGCAAATTCATCCCACCAGGGACTATTCGAATCCATATGAGGTTTTGATGGGGGATAAATATTGAGGTTCTGAGTGGCCTGTCCATCTGATATCACCATAGATCCGGACCTACATCTGATATATGCATCTATAGTGGCTAGCCATGGTCTTCCCAAGATTAAAGGATGACCCCCCAAATTGGATTTGGTTTGTAAAATGAGAAAGTCAGCTAGATAGTTCTAGGAGGCCATAGTGATAACCATATTTTCAATCATTCCTTCGGGCTAAACACGACATATCTGCTAGTTCAAACATTGTAGGTGTAGGTATAAGTCCATGAAGTCCTAGGGAGATGAAGAGGTCGTCAGTCATGATGTTAATAGTTGCCCCTAGATCAATCAAGGTATTGGTTATAGGATGATTTTCAATATGGACAGTCACTGTGGGGTTCCTTGAGTCATTATATTTGGTCAACAAAGGCTGGTCAATCATAATATCAGACAATTT
This sequence comes from Pinus albicaulis, assembly GCA_034641835.2. NCBI lineage: Eukaryota > Viridiplantae > Streptophyta > Pinopsida > Pinales > Pinaceae > Pinus > Pinus albicaulis. The sequence goes on from CM076580.1 coordinate 1,136,382,871, forward strand.
TCCCATGACATGGATAGTAGCAGGGTATTTAGGTTTCATTCCAGGTCTTTTGACGAATAGATCCCTCATTGTTTTAGCATAGATAGGCACTTCTTTAAGAGCTTGTAACAATGAAATCTGTACATACAAATTTTGCAACTCGTTGAGGAATTTAGAATCAGGTTTTAAGACCAGCCCAGTTTTAGTTAATTGTTGAGGGTATGGGGGATTCTGAATTCTAACAGTTGAGTCAGCTACCACAAATGTACCAGCCTTACTCAGATTGGCTATTTTAGGAACAATAGACCTTCTCGAGCTGGCTGTTACAGATGTAACAATGGGTGTTGTATCAGTTGTTACATGTGTAACAACTGCCTTAGAATCATCTATATCCTTCCTGGGTGATTCACTTTCTTCGATAATAATGGGAGTATGTTCAAATATGATTACTTTCCCTTACCAAAGCTTAACCTCTTTAAGTCCGATAGGAGTAATAAGATAAGTTCAGAGGGTAACCAGAGCATCCATGCTCTAGGCTGCGTTATTATTTGGATTGGGGTTAGGTTGCACAGGTAATTGGGGTTGAAAAAAAGGTGTAGGATTTTGAATATAAGGCAATCGTAACGGTTGTTGTTGCATTGGTATTGGAGGGAGTATTGGACCCTGGCCATTGCCTCTCTAGTTCTGACCCCAAGGATTGGGTTGCGAAGGAGGATATTGCATTGGTAGAGGAGATGGCCACTAGTTCCATGGTGAAGGACATTGTGTTGAGGAAGGAGTAGGGTACTGCCATGGGTATTGCTGACTATTTTAAATATTATTCCAAGGACAAAAAGAATAAATATCTGAAGGCATACTTGTAGGTCGCAGCTGGTCTCTTTGATCCGATAAAATAAGAAGATTGAACATCCTCACTTGATTCTTGAAGTACCGCCTTCAATCTGGGCATCATAGGACACTGATTTGTATAGTGCGTAAACTCATAGATGTTGCACAGGCTGGCGCTATTCAATCCACATTCTCTTTCCAAGTGTTTCCTTTTTCATCAGGGGCTGAATATTGCTAAGGTTGCTTCAGCTTCCGCTTGTGCCTTCTTTACTTGTACCATAGTGATCTAGGCAGAGAGAGTGCTCAAGAGGTCGATTTTAAAATCCTCGAATAGGTTCCTGATCTCTACTCTGGTTACTCCTCCACTTGTGGAATTCTATATCCGAAGTGAAGGTCCCAAACTGAAACTCTCCCCTTGACCAATTCTCTTGAGCTATGCAGGCAAAGCTTCATTATCTCATCAAACGTTTCTCGCAATATGTATCCCTTTCCTATTATGTTCAGATTTTCCAAAAAATCATCTCTTAAACCTCTTAAGAATATTGGATTCAGAATTTTTGGGTCTAATTTACTGAACTTAAACCTCTGTAAATTGTAGTGGAATCGCTCCAGATAGTCTTCTAGGATTTCTTCCTCCTTTTGTGCAATTCTGAAAAAAATTTCCTTCAAATCCCTGGTTCGGCAATAGTCCTGAGACTTAAAAAGGAAGGCCTATCTCATGTCATTCCATGTTCGAATTGTGCTAGCACCCAATCTCTTGAACCATCCTAATGTTTCTTCTTTCTGAGTAGCAAGGAATAATTTCAACTTCTAGGCATCTAAGGTATAGTCATAACCTCTACATAGCACATCAAATTCGAACAGAAAGGTATCATGATCTTCAATAGCCATCCCTTGAAAGGATGGTAGGGATGATAAAGGGATGTTCTTCATAGGAGCTTCGTCCCGTGTTAATACTATTGTGAATTCAAAAGTAACAGAGCTATCTTTTTTGACATTCTCGTTCCCCATGGCCGATTCTTCCTAATGGGTTGAACTAGCCTAGGAGTGCACTGGAGATTGAAAAACAAAAGGATCAGGCTGCTCCAGGATCAGTTGTTTAACAACATTACCAGTGTCCAATTGATGATCAACTGACCTTTGTTCCTCAGGTCCCTGATGATCCCCACTGGTCTCTTTGTGTCCTTCAATTCTCAGATCCTGATCAATAATTCTCCACTGTTGTTTTGAATCTGGAGTTTTGATATCAGGAGTGGATATGTTGTTCAAAGGATGGTGAGGTCCAAACATGGAAGACACCGATGGTCCAGGCCTTGATATGGTAGCTACTTTATGTGGTCCTATCTTCCTATTATCTCTATATGACGTGGACTATTCCTTTTCTGCCCTTGAAATTATATCTCCAAAGAATGTTTTCCTTCCCAAATCTACGCTCTTATTTTCCTTCTTAGGACCCATCTTTCTTGTAGTCAGTAGAGTGGGGGGGTGTTTGCAGATGTTGATGTTGTCCTACTGGCACACATGGGCCCTATGTTTATCAATTCACCCTATAAGTGCTTCACTTTCTATAGAAGTGAGCCCGCCCAAGCTTGTTAGAGCAATGCGCAAGTTCTTACCTCTCATCTTACCGCCCAACGACTGTATAGCTGAAGGCACCCTAAAAAAAACACCCAAAATTCAATTCCTAAGTATCCCAGCAAGAAATTGGTGAGCCCGCTCAAGTCTGTTAGAGCATTGCGCAGGTTCTTACCTGTCATCTTACTGCCCATCAATTGTGTTGCCAGTGACACTCTATGAAAAAACATGGAAATTGCACTTCTAAGAAACAATTTTGATTAATTGGATCGTCACTGCCATCCCTAACAACGACACCAAAATGTTGGACTAGATAAATCACTTACTAAATAACTGAACAACACACATTTAATTATCAATCTAGGGACGTCTGTTTATTCCAATGACAGTTGCACTTTCTGTGCCGATACACCAACCAAAAGTAATTTCAGAGAAAAGAAATCGTTGGTGAAGTAAATGCTGGAAATAAATCACTCGTGTAGAAATAAAAGGATATACAAGATTGAAATCATACTTCAATCGATCTATCTAGCTTGCCACACAATAAGTACCTAGCTAGTGTCTCTATTATCATATGTGTAACAGAATATAAAGTATTGAAATTGAAGCAGATATATTCTCAGTTGAACAGTAGAAACAAAACTCTATTGATACATAAACTAACATACAATGAGACACACACAACTAATTTAATCATTGTGATCCCTGCTAAGAAGGAGGGCCCTTCCTCCCTAGTAGGGCATAGGTAGAGAAAGAAATTTAATGGAAACTAAATAGAATCGGGCATGTAACAGTAATAACAGGACAATCTTTATTAATCTAAACACAATTACAGAGCCAAAACAACACTGTTCTCCACTAACCTCTCAAACTCTAGGGCCGAGAATTATATAGTGGTTACATCAGAAAATCCATAGATAGATCAGTGATTAGAATCTTACGATTCTCATGCTGATCGAAATAGAACACATATAGTTATAACCACTGCCTAATAAAGTTTTGACTAGAAAATAAAAGATTACAATCGAAATCACCCTTTGGCTGCTATCCCAAATATACAACGCTAAACAACTCCTATAGCTATCGTAATGGAATCACGTCTATAGTGCAATGGCCAGAGGACAGATCAGAAACAATTATTGATGAGATCGGTCAATGGTACAACTGTATCAGCAGTTCGCCAACAGGTCTGTAACAACAGAGTGTAATAGGAGTTTTCTGGCGGGTTTGTAATAGAAAGGTGTAATAGCATCACTTTGATGTAATAGCACCATCTGAACTACTCCTGTGAACTTCATGTTCAAGATATTTGGTGCTACCAATGACATCTGAAAAGACAACACAAAGACCATCGATATTTTGCAAACATTCATCATAAATTAGTCATAAAAAGGTATAATATATCATAATAATTGGCAAAGTAATGAAAGCAAGTTGAAACAACACAAGTTAGGGTAAAAAGGTAGGAAAAAGGGGTAAATATTCTCCCATTGGCTATGGTTATGAGGAAAAATAAGGAAGAAAAGTTTAGAAAAATTTTACAAAAGTAGCATCCAACACTGACTGTGCACCCTGCATGCTGACTGGGCATCCTAGTCAACCCTGTTGCAAAATTTAGTTGTTTGGGAAATCGATCAGAACGCAATATCTCCCACATACGACATCGGTTTTTCGAACCATTTACGACACCGGAATTAGAAAGACGAGATCTAAAAAACCATCCTAGTTTCAACCCAATCTTGTAACTTTCAATTTTGAGCAAAATTTATGAGCTTCTGATCAGGAACAAATTGAATGAAGATGGACATATTTCCAGGAACAAAGGAAGATTGGTTTGAAAAGGCTATGCACAAGTGGAAGGAATTGATTTCGATGAAAAATTTGAACAATTTTCCAGAATGGAATCCATCTAGATGTTTTTCGCCTACGTACAAGAAAAACCAAATTCTACCAAATGGTTGTTAACTAATCATTTCTGAAAGGTGAATTAGAAGAAGAAGTTTAAATCGAACAACATGAAGTTTTTCTTGTATCTGAGAAAGAATACCATGTGTGTGGGTTAAATAAGGCTCTATATGGTCTAAAGAAGGCTCCCATAGCACAGTATTCTTGTCTTGATGTAAATCGACGTCAACAAGGGTTCAAGAAAGGTATTGTTGATAGCGATATCTATGTACAAATAGATCAATATAATTTAACAATCGTTGAGGTATATGTGGATGATATAATCTTTGGTAGCATGATGATCGACTAAGTAAGAACTTTACTATAAATATACAAAGTGAGTTTGATATGTCTTTACTGGTGAGCTGACATACTTCTTAGGGCTTAAAATATCTTAGCAAGATAAAGGAATACTTATATGTCAAGCCAAGTACATCAAGAAAATGCTCAAGAAATTAAAAATGGAAGATTTCAAACCCGTCCTTACTCCGATGGTAACAGGTTGAAAATTAAGCAAAGATGAATCATCTATGAATCTATATTAGAGTTTGTAGAGATCTATGATTGGTAGACTTCTATATGTAACAACCTCCTAGCGAGATGTTATGCAAGAAGTTGGACAAGTAGAAAGATTCCAAGCAGCACCAAAAGAACCACATATTATTATCGTCAAAAGAATTCTTCGATATCTAAAGGTCACAACAGAATATGGCTTGTGCCATCCCAAGGTTAAAAATATCATTATTCAAGCCTTTACAGATGCAGATTGGGAAAGAAACGTTGATGATAGTAAGAGTACTAGTGGAGCAGCATTCTATCTAGTTGGTTGTCTTGTATCATCGTTGAGAAAAAAACAAGACACAATTTCATTATCGACAATGGAAGCAGAATACATTGTAGAGGCAGCTTGTCATACTCAAGTCCTTTGGATGAAACAAAATTTTCAAGTTCTTTAAGTACAATTCAGTGAGCCTATTCCCATATTCTCTGATAACACCAATGCCATCAACATCTCCAAGAATCTTGTCATGCATTCAAAAACAAAACAAATTCCGAAAAAATATCATTTTGTTAGAGAACAAATTGCTAAAAATAATATCAAACTTGAATATGTTGGTACAAAATAACAAATGGTTGATATCTTCACTAAACCTTTACCTCGTGAATCATTTGAATATCTTCGCCAGGAGCTTGGGATTGTCCCAAGTTCTCATTATATTTTCCTTAGTTAAAAAATAAAGAGGGAGTGGAAGTGTGTATAGGTCCTCGGGATAGTTGTGTGTCATGGGGTGTTACCCTTTTCCATTGGTGTCATGATCACAGGGGGAGTACTTGTGTTTCCACGTCTCATCATCACAAGGGAAGTACCTGTGTTTCCATCAATGCGAACGGGGGATATTGTTGATCAGTGGTCGTCATTTGTGTCAACCCAAGCAACACGAGGGGCTGCCCTGAACTTGGATGGAAATTTTATCTAAAAAATTACTATATTCTGAGTCAAGGAGATTATTTATGGTTTCTACTTGTCGAGATGTTTCCATTGATATATGGCACTCCACGTAATTCTTCACAGTTTGAGAGATATTCATGTTTGAAGTTAGTAACCCCAGTTAGTGGGATAAAACCCCATGGGGTTGTGGCATGACACTAATCATTGTTTGTGTTATTTGAATAGTCAATAATTAATAAACTTTTAAGCTCCTAAAATCCCTCCAACGTTCTCTATAAAAGCCCCTCTCGACTCTATAAAAAGAAATTTCATATATCCACCAAAAATTGTGATCATGGAATTTTCACTATAAACTTATTTCTGCAATGTCTTAGATGTTGAAATTAAAAACCCAATTGTGAAAAATATTGATGAAATTTGTATCTAAATTTAAGATCTTGGTTGGCTATATTTTCAGAGATATGATCTATGTAATTAGGGTTTTTGTAGGCTTCCGAATTTCATCTCAAAGAGGTGACCTTGGGAAAATCATCATAACTCTCTCTCTGAGAAGCGGATAGGAATTCTGTAAAAAGTGGCGGATAGTTCATGAAATTTAGTTTTATATGCATCAATTTCAGAGCCGAAGGAGGAAAAACTAACACGTGGCATGCCATAAAAGCTTGCTCTACTGAACTAGTCCATAATTAGGTCATTGTGAGAGATTGGGCATAACTTTGCCTTGAAGAATCCAAATCATGTGAGACCTGTGGCATTGAAAAGAAGAATCAAAGGGATATTATAAGATGAAAGATCACATATTGGGGATTTGACATCATAGAGATACATCAGATTCAATATCGAGCTTCCAGATGGCAAGAAAAATCTAGATCATGTGTTGGCAAGGGTTGAAAAGGACCATACTTTCAAGGGAAGCAAAGCAAAGCAAGGTGCAACAAAAGGATGAAATGGAGGTAAGCTCCAGGTAAGTATCTTCTGTATATGCATGTTCATCTCTTAATTGAATTAGGTTCTTTATATTCTAGTTTGTTGTTTTTGTTTAGCACTCACATATGCTCTACAGGATGAAGTAAGTTTCGCTATGATCATGTCATGGGTATTTCCTTGAAGACTTTTTGAAGGTATTATATATTCATCAAGATAAAAATCAATGCATGATCTAATGTTCTGAAGAGTGAGAAAGGGTAGCATGAGAAGAGTAGCAATCAAGGTGCATAACAACTTCAAGAAGTTCACCAAATGAAGTCTTCAAGTGGCTAGCACTGCATATAGTCATTGTAAAGGTATCATTGTACTGAGTCATTGTAAAATTTGTAAAAGTGTCTATCTACCAAGAGTTAAAGAGGAAGTGTCAGGAGGTTTAGGATCATAATTAGGTGGTTGTGTCTAGTTGGGGTTATGGTCTAGAGTGTCTTCTTCTTCTACATCATTCTATATCATTGTAAAGTAGACCATTTTTCTTGGTACCGGAGTCCATTCTTATTTTATTCTTCTATAGGGTGGTAGGGTGGTGCTAGGTTGGTGCATGAAGTCACCAATAGGTTCGAGCCTGTGAAAAATTCAGGGTGGTAGCGTGGTGCTAGGGTGAGTTGTAGGTCATTGGGTTTTGGGGAATCCGTTCAGTTGACTACTGAATAATATCGAGCGTTGTAGCGCCCATTCAGTGGGAGTTGTAGGATAATGTTTTTCTAGATTCTAGGAAGTTGGAGCTTTATTTTCAATTGATGTTGAAGTTTAAAGAATTATTACAAAATCATTTAGGTGGTTTTTGTCCCAGAGGTGGTTTCCACCTTAAAAACTGTGTGCATTTGTACTCCCTTTGTTTACTGCTATCATTGTACAAACACTGACAATAATTGAAGATTAACTAATGATCTAAAATATTAATAATAATTCTAATTGAAAGGAATATTGATTCACCCCCCCTCGCAGTATTTCCAACAATGAAGTAGAGGGAGAAGTTACAACTAGTTGGATCAATTCGCTATCAACTCTCTCCAACTTCAGTCCTATCCTCATCACATCAGCATCATCACTTCAACAGCATAACATTACATGCAAATGACACCTCCAAGAGGTGTGATCTCACCAGCATAACTCTATGAATTCAAATTCTTCCTCTTCTTGTGCACTATTATCAGCTCTCAATTTATAAGTAGTGGAGGTGGTTTGACATTAATGAATCATTGAATGACTTTTAAAAAAATTGATGAAGAGGTTTCCTTGTTCATGGTAATAAGAGGATAAGAGGTTCAATGGCTCCATGGTGTCCATATTCGAAGTTATTAGATAATGTGATAGTTGGAACAACTTCTACAAGCCACTAAAGAGTGGGAATATTCCCCGAATCCTATGATAAATTTGATCCCATTCGACCAACACAGTGTAAAGTGGGCCTAGATGCTATGAAACACACCTTTGCATGGAATTAGATGCTCTGCAAAGCACTTACTGCAGTCTAGGGGTGCATTTTTGGCTCAATGGAACACTTCAGTTGGCATCCAAGTAGTGAAACCTTCATGGAGGAAAAAAATATTTATGGGATGACTTGTTTAGGGCTTGTAGCAATTGATTTAGAGTATGATAGACCATAATTTACACTGATCTAGGTTTTTGGAGTGATGCCCAAATTAACCTGTAACACATATCTCTTTCTCTATTTCCCTATCACTCTCCCTCCCCACTCTCTCTCTCTCCCTCCCACCCTTTGTTTTTTTCTCTCTCTCTCTTCTCTCTCTACCTCCTCTCTCTCTTCTCTCTCTACCTCCTCTGTCTCTTCTATCCCTCCCCCTCTCTATTAAATCAACCCCGGCTCACTCTATCTCCCTCCATCCCCACTATATGTCACTCTCTCTCTCTCTCTCTCTCTCTCTCTCTCTCTCTCTCTCTCTCTCTTACCCCCTCTATCTCTACCTCTCTTTCTCTCCCTCCATCCTCTCTCTCTATTCCAACCAACATCTCTCTCTCTCTCTCTCTCTCTCTCTCTCTCTCTTAATATACCTCTCTCTCTCCCTCTCTCACTCCCTCCCCCATCTCCCTCACCCTCCCTCCCCTGTTATTTCTCTCTCTCTCTCTGACTCCTCTCTCTCTTCTCTCCCCCCTATCTCTCCATCCTCCCTGCAGCCATCTCTCTCTCTCTCCCCCCTCCCCACTTTTATTTCTCTCTCTTTCTCTCTCCCCACTTATTTTTCTCCATCAATCCATGTCTCTCTCTCTCTATGACCTTCTATCTCCCCCCATTCTCTCTCTCTCCCCCTCGCTCTCTGCCTCTTTCTCTTAATCTCCCCCTGTCTCTCTCCTCCAACTCTCCCCCTTCTCTATTTCTCTCTCCCCTATCTTTATCTCCCCCCCCCCTTCTCTCTCTTTTTGTACTTTGCCCTATCTACATCCCCCTTTCTCTCTCTCTCTTCCCTTCTCTCTCTCTCTCTCTCTCTCTCTCTCTCTCCCTCCCTCCCTACCTCTCTCTTTCTCCCTCCCCATAGCTCTCTCTCTCTCTCTCTCTCTCTCTCTCTCTCTCTCTTATATATATATATATATATATATATATATATATATGTATACATATATATATATATATATATATATATATATATATATATATATATCCCTCCCTTCCTCCCTGCTCCTCTCTCTCTCCCCTTGCGCTCTCTCTCTCTCTCTCTCTCTTGATGTCTCCCCGCTCCATTTATCTCTCACTTTATCTCTCTATTTGTCCCCCCTCTCTCTCTATCCCCCTCATATATCTCTCTACCTTACTCATCCTCTCTCACTGCCTCACTCATTATCTCTCTGTCCCTTACAAATCCCCTTCTCTCTCTCTCTCTCTCTCTCTCTCTCTCTCTCTCTCTCTCTCTCTTTCTACCCCCCTCCCTCCATTCTCTCTCTCTCCCTCCCTTTCTCACTCCCTCCCTCCCTCCTTTTGTCTACCTCTCCCCTTCCCTTTCTCTTTCTCACTCACTCAGTAACTCTCTCCCACTCTCTCTCCCTCTCCCCCACTCCACCTCTCTCTTTGCCCCTCTACCCCTTTCTCTCTCTTTTCCCCTCTATCCCCCTCTTTCTCCCCCCACTCTCACTCCCTCCCTATCTCTCTCTCTCTCTTAATGCCTCTCCCCCCTATCTATTTTTCTCTCCTCATGTTGTCTCTCTCTCTCAGCCCACCCATTCTCTTTCTCTCTCTCTTTGTCCTCTCCCTCACCCATCTCTCTCTGCACCTCTCTCTCCCTCTCAACCTCACTCTCCCCCTCCCTCTCCCTCTCCTTCTCTCTCTCTCTCTCTCACTATCCCATATCTCTTTCACTCTCCCTCTCTCACCCTCCCATATCTCTCTCTCTCTCCATCTCTCTCTCTCTACCACTCCCTCCCCTTTTCTCTCTCTCTTTGTGTCTCTCTCCCTCTCCCTCTCCCTCCCCCTGCAGCTCTCTCTCACCCTCTCCCACTCACTTCCACTCCCTCACTTCCTCTCCCTCTCCCTCCCCTTACCTCTCTCTCCCTCTCCCCCTTTCCCATTCCTTCTCGTTTTCCCTCCCTCTCTCTTCCCCCTCTGCATCTCTCTCTCCCTCCCCTGATATCTATCTCTCTCTCTCCCTCCCTCCCTCCATCACTTTCTCTCCCTCCTCCTCTCCCCCTTTGCCTCTCTCTCTCTATCATGTCTCTCTATCTCCCTCCTTATCTCTCCCTCCCACCGCCCTACCAACCCCCTCCTCCTCCCTTCCCCTCCCCCATATCTTTCTCTCTCTCTCCCACTCTATCTCTCTCTATCTCTCTCTCATTCTTGGTCTTTCTCTCTCTCTATCTCTCTCTATCCCTTCCCCCCACTCTACCTCTCTCTCTCCCCCATCTCTCTCCCCTATTCCCCTCTCTCTCTCTTCCCCCCACTCTCTCTCTCTCTCTCCTACCTCTATCTCTCTCTCTCTCTCTCTCTCTCTCTCTCTCTCTCTCTCTCTCGTTCTCTCTCTCTCTTTGTGCCCCTAACCCCTGACTCTATATGTATCTCTCTCCGATCTCACTTTCTTTCGCTCTCCTATATCTCTCTTTCTCCCTCCTCTGTCTCTGTCTCTCCCTCAGCCTCTCTCCTTTCCTCCCTCTTTCTCTCTCCCTCCTTCCTCCCGATCTCATTTCCTCCTCCTCAATCTCCCTCTCTCTCTCTATCTATCTCCATCTATCTCTATCTATCCTATTATGCCCTCTCTCTCCCCTTCTCCCCTCTCTCCCCCCACACTCTATTTCTATATCTCTTTGTCTCTCCTCTCTCTCTCCCTCTCTCCCCCTCTATTGATCTCCCTATATATATATATATATATATATATATATATATATGTATGTATGTATGTATGTATGTATGTATGTATGTATGTATGTATGTGTGTGTCCCCCTACTCTTCCCACCCCTCTCTATCTCCACCTCTCTCCCCCTCTCTCCCCTATTTCTCTCTCTCTCTCCCTCTCTGTCCCCCCACAAATATTTCTATCTTCCTCTCCCCCCTCTCTTTCTTTTCTCATCCCCCCTCTCTCTCTCCCCCTCCCATCTCTCTCTCAATCACTTTGTCCCAATCTCTCCCCTTTTCTCTCAGCCCTCTCTCTATGTCTCTCTCTCTCTCCCCCCTCTCTCCATCATCCTCCTTCCCCTATATCTCTTTCTTCCTCACTCTTTCTCTCTATCTCTCTCGCATATCCTCTCTCTCTCTATCATCCTCCCTCCTCTCTCTCTCTCTATCTCTCTCACATTCGTCTATTTGTCTCTCTATACCCCCACTCTCTCCCCTCTCTCTTTGGCTCTCTATCCCCTCTCTCTCTCTCTCCCCGCTATCTCTCACTCTCACCCTCCCTCTCTCTCTCTCTGTATCCCCCTCTCTCTTCCACCCTCCTTCCCTATCCCTCCCATTCCCCTCTCTCACTCTCACTCCCCCCTCTCTCTCTTGTTTTATCTCTATTTATATCTCTTTCTCTGTGTTGTCCAGGTAAATCCCCTCTGCAAACAAAGGCGATCCCTCTAGACCTAGGGTGGGTCTAGCAACTACGGGAACATACTAACATCTACCTTCCAAGATTGTAAATGAAATTCAGAGCAAAGAAGATGGCCTACCTTGTTTTGATGCTATGTTTTCATCTTTTGTCAAAGATTCTTGATTTGTCGCTCTTCTCCAGCTCGATACACGCTGCTACAAACGTTCGATTACTTGTACAAACATTCAATACAACACGACAAGCATAAAACCATGACAAACATAAAAAAAATTACAACCTATCTAATTGATCAAGGAATGCTAGAAATCTCATTATAAATATAAACAAGCATGGAAGATAAACATCAGATGCATTTTATTATGATAAAGACAAGGGGAGTTTACAATCAAGCCTTGATGTTGAGGCTCTCCTTTGACAGGTCCGTATCCAAGCACGTTTGTAACACCCTCACACACAAAGGTCCAGGATCTCACTATGTTCCCAACACACACAAACAATCACACTGTGCACTATTCTCCCAAAGCTATGGTTGCTTCTTCTCTATGCTAACTTTTTCAGCTATTTGTTCAACTAAAAAACTAAGGTTGTAGAACTGAAGGAGGTCTCCTTATATAACAATGGAGGAGGAGGTTATCGGCCCTCAAATTATGGGGAAAAGAGCTTATCCTTTGCAGTAGTTCCTATTTCTTGGGAATAAGAAGCCCGAAGGGGAATTCCTCGACCATATCCTCATAACAAATTCCAGCTCGCCGCCTCATGAAAATTCTAGTCACGGAAGCTTCCTTTCTATTTTTAAAAAAAATTCCAAAACAGGATAGGTGCGGGTCCAACATTAAGACAGAGCACCGATTGGCGCGGGCCTCAGTGTAAATCTATGCTATCGACGCCGGTCAAACACTGAGAAATAGCGCCAACCTTGAAAATCTAGCTTTTACAAGGAATCTTCAGAAAATTTGTAAAGGGAGATGATTTGGCAGACAAAATGTGGTTCAGGGGTATGTATTCCATGCTTGGAAAGTACACAAGGGTCACTATATGGGTCCTCTAGGATCAAGGAATGGGGAGTACAAGGACAATGAAAAATTACTGTGTAACAGATGCCCCCTAAAGTATGAAGTCTGAACATGAGTGAGGGGTGAAATGCTTTACAAGTATGTGCAAGGAACCAGACGCTGCTATCAGGAGACCTGCAAATCGAGCATAGATACATATACATAACTAAAATATCTGATGAAAATACATGAATCCATGGTATAGGCGTAGATATCCATCAAGAAGAGGATCATGTGAATGGATCCTCGACATGGATGCAGCCATCCGAATAAAGGGATCATATGAAATAGATCCACAGTATGGGCGCAGCCATCCATATAGAGAGGATCAAAACAAGGGAACCCACAGTATGGTCGCAGCCATCCATCTAAAGAATCATGTATATAGTCATGAATGACTCATCACTCCTCACAACCTAGACTTTTGTGATCGAAGCCCAGGGTCTTGTGCTCCAACACCACCCGATCAAAGTAAAAATTCCAACATGTGAATAGACGTGTTGAAGTCGAACATGCTAGAAAATCACTTGATTACCGGTCAATGATGTGAACCGTTAACAAGTGTGAGATAAAACCACCCATAATGTTAATGGCTCTCAAGGTACTACTAGTACAATCCACGGAATGTGAACAATGATCTGAAGTCGAACACCCATGAAATCATCTGATCGAAGGCCGATGATGTGAACTTGTCGTCGAATGCGAAGAAATTTCCATTAAAGCATGCAAGCTCTAAGGTACCAGAAAGGAGTCTCTATATCGACTTCCCGGATAATGAGTTGAATTCAATAGGAAGTGATCTGTCGAAGGAGGGTCATAATGAATCCCACATCATCGACACAAAATAGAGAAGGTAATATGAGTGTGAATCAAGACTGAAATAGAGGATCAACGAATGTACAAACTGCAGAAGGATTTTCTCTTGAACATATTGGTGACACGACTCTAGAATTTGTCTGCATTTGACTCAAATAGGATCAGAGGTCATGTTGAAAAAACTTTTAATCAAATGAGAGGCAAACAGATTTCCCAAACCCGTGGAGGCAAAGTGACAGAGTGAAGATATCCCAACCTAACACGAACTGCAAACAAGTGTCATGTTCAAGAGTGACATACTACTGACACAACTGATGAATAACTTCTATTTTCCCTCACCACTTCTGGCAAGTACCTCTTTATTTTTACACAATCTTGAAGAGGATACCATATGCCTGTCATATAATTTTGTTCTTCGGACAAATCCAACCTAGTACATTTTACGAGCCCTAGGAAGGAGGAACTCGGTAACTTCATGATGACTGTATCCGATATCATTTATTTTTAACGAGTCTAACAAAGGAAGAACTCGGCAAATTTTCATGTTTAGAGAGTTTGAAAAAAAAAAAAAAACTCCAACATTTCCCTTTTCGTAAATAGTCCCTCAGATCTGAAAAGGTAGAAAACAATATATGAAACAACCTCTTATTCGTGATAGGCTAAGGTATTCCTTTTTCGTAAATAATCTATCCCAGCCCGAAAAAGGGGTAAATGTATACTAGGTAGATATCGTTTCGCATCCATTTAACAAGTTCAAAATGACAAGAGTCTCGGCAATATTTTCAATTTTCGAGAGTCAGAAAAGAGCTTAAAGATGACTCCTCATGGAGGAACGAGTGGTATTAAGGGTAGCTACTGGTTTCGGTAATGGTGGAACTTCTCAGAACATGATAAAATTCAAGAGTTTGGCTAACAAGACCACTCATTGTAGTGGTTCCTTGGGAATGGGTGAAACAACCAAGTGAATGCATATGATCGGCCAAGCAGATAGGGACGATGGAATGAAAAAACCAAGGCTCATCTAGCAAAACAGGTTGATAAAATGGCAATCACGAGAGGTAAAATGGGAATGGTTTCATTTTTACACAAGCTTGAAATCAGGAAACTTTGCTTGAAGTTGGTTTCATTTTTACACAAGCTTGAAAGAAAGATAAACTATGCTTGAAACCAGTTTCATTTTTACACAAGCTTGAAACAGAAACAAACTATGCTTGAAAAACAAGCATGCCCCCCAGCATGGTGACTCAATTCGAGGTACATGCCCCCTAAGCTTCAGTCCAAAAACTGGTTTATGCTGCTAGTTACTGACAGGTGGATGGAATGAAGGTTCAATTATGAGATCAATAGAAAGACTCGACTGGGATTTTACGAGATCTAGAAAATAATCGAATTGAACAGGAACGTGTTTCATTGTTTTAATGAGGCTGACACATTAAAAGAACTATCCTCATGACATCTTGTTTCATTTTTTAGGGAGCTTGACACAAGGAAACGAACTATGCTCCGACAAACTTGTTTCATTTTTTAAGGAGCTTGACACAAGAAAATGAACCATGCTCCGATGACCTTGTTTCATTTTTTAGGGAGCTTGACACAAGAAAATCAACTATGCTCCAATGAGCTTGTTTCATTTTTTAAGGAGCTTGACACAAGAAAATGAACAGTGATCTGTTGAGCTTGTTTCATTTTTTAAGGAGCTTGACATAAGAAAATGAAATGTGCTCTGACCAGCTTTCATTATGATGAGTAAGAGGTCATAGATTCGAAGAGGTTCACCTCTGGTGGGAGAAAAATATCTTGAAAATTAGGACCCAATGCCCCAAGCACACGATGCACAATGGCACCATCACTGATTGCGGGCACATGACAAGTAGCCACATAATTAACCTGTGGCAGGGAAGATACAACTGGTGGATAAAGACCTGGAAGGGATGATGGTGGACCAGATGTCATGCCAGGACCAATGAATGAAATTTGATCAATGGTCACGATCCAACCTTTGTGTGGAAAATAGATCACACGAAAGAGGGAAGAGGCAACTGCCCCCATGACATAAATATAGTCGCACCCCAAGAGTACATTGAAATCTAAGGGGCTTAGAACAACCATCACATCTATATGGATGGTTTTCCTTCCCAAAGTAACATGCAACTTTAGAAGGATCCATTACTGTTGATTGGTTCCTTTGTTAAAAGCCAACAGATTCTTGGTAACAGGCAGAAGCGGTGGAGAACCAAAAAATTTCCAAGTAGTTGAAGACAGAATAATAACAGACGCGCTTTCATCTATAATAGTGCTGGGTATGACCAGATCAAAGGTTTGTACCATTATCTTGAAAGGAACATAAGACAAAAGGTGGTATCCGGCAAATCGACTCCAATCAAAGGAAGCAACCAAACTACTTGGAGGGGATACCATCGAACTGAGATGGTTTTCCCCTAGTGTTACTGGAGCAAGAGGAGCATTCTCTTGGACTTACATCATAGGGGTAGGAGGAGCAACTTCTTTAACTACAGGGATGGAGGAATATTTCTCCAAATCCGAAGAATTTGATGAAACAAGAAGAACATGGGGGGGATGAGATCCACTCTCAACGGAAAAGACTTGATGAACCATAGATGGGGTTAGATCGACTGATTCCTTGACCAATGGTTGGTCGAGAATAGATTCTTGAATTTGAATTTCCAGGGGAGCGGGATTGAGCAAGGATGACGCTTGACCAATCATGGAATCAAGTAGCGGAGGACTCGAAGAAAGCTTCTGATAACTAGACGGAAGGCAGGGTGCAGAAACAGTGGAGTTGTCCAACACTCTCTTGGCTTCATCCATGTACAGAAAAAGGTGAATGGAATGATATCCTTCACAAAACTTACAGGGATTGGTAATCTTACCTTGTTTCTTATGAGTCTTACCAGTGCTAGTCGAAGATGTGTTACCAATATGAATTCTAGAAGCCAAAAGAAATGGTGGACGGCCATCAGACCATGCGTCAAGTACCTTGGGAATGCCAAGGAAATCTCAAAGAAGATGGTTTCCTTTGTAGAGCATGCAAGGGAATTTGAATTTCCATGGAAGCTTGGATGGTTCTGTAAGGGAAGGTTTCTTAAGCGCAGTAGTTGCAGTTTTAGCTTCTCGCTTATCTGACTTCTTGTTCTTGGCCTTATTCTTCTTCTTCTTAGTCACCTGGTTACCAGAATCCAAACTTTCACAGGGTGACGTAGAAGAGGAGGATGAAGAAATAGGCGAAGAAGGGGAGAGGTCCACCTTAGAAGCAACATGATGTTGTTCTGGTGGAGGAGATGGTTGTACAGTGGACGAAACACTCGGGACCATCGAGGTTGAAAATAACCATACAGGAAAACCAACAGTTAACCCTGGAAGAGACAATGTTGCCATATAAGGAGCACTAACATTCCCAAAAGCAGGAAAAGGACCAGGATTCCCTTCAGAAGGGATTCCTGGGTTAGTGAACTCCAGAAATGTTTCCATCTGAAACAACTTTAAAACAACACCCTTAGGAAACTAACTTTAACCAGGAATATTTCGTGGGCAGTTAATTTTTAATACATTGAAATAAAACTCTGTCATTTCATATTTTAAGAGTCGAGAAACAGGAAAAAGGTAACTATATCACTTTTATGTTGAAACAAGCATGAAAGGACAAGTGCCCGATGATCTTTTCAAATTTATGGAGTCAGTGAAGATCGAAAATGACTGCTCAGGTAGTCTAGGTAAAAGGGTGTACCAAGTTCTCACGAACTGCCATATACACCTTGGTTAAAAAATGAAAGAAGAATCAACCAAGGACTTGACGTACATGCAGGTAGTCTCCCCGAATGCTGTGTTCAATGTATCACGGTTACAAGATGGTATAGTCGGCTTCCTACGGATAAAAGGATTGAAACTAGAGGGGTCTCCCTCTTTATATTTATTTGGTGCATTTGAGCTTTGTTGCACTTTTTATTTTTCTTTTGATAAGAAAACTAACTTACTTCTAACCTTATAACTTCCAATGGCTCATATTAAATTGATGAGCTCATTTTTATTCTCTACCTAACTACTGATCTACCAATATAAAATGGTTTGGCCAGATATTTATTCACTAACTATTATTACATGAAATTTAAAGGCATGAACGAATCAAGATTAAACTGTTTGATCATCATGAATTGTGGAATTTTGGAAAAGATGCACATAGTTTTATTTGCATAAGTAACTAAACTAAGAGTAGTTGCATTTGAATGTGCAACACTTTCAGGATCTATTTTTGTTTCTTTTTGTGGGGTTCATACTTTATATTTTTTTTATCTTTCTTTCTTTTGGTCCTTTGATTTTTCTTTTAGGACATACACTCTTTTCATTTTTTAATATGGGAAAACATTTGCAGAAAGCAAAGGTATGTACAATATTACAAAACTTAACATAGTCAATTCAAAATTATGATCCCTATTATTATATGACCCTAATAGTGTCTCCACTTAGGGATGGCATCTCCTGGTGAGATGTTAAGAACTTTCGGATCCGTGGCCTTGGAATTTGGACTTTTCTTGCCTTGGAACTGCTTTCTGTGATCTCCTTTATTAAAACATATGATGTTATACCTTGTAAAGCTTAGGGCCTTCTCTTCGGGCTCCAAATTTAGAAGATAATCATCCAATCCAATCTAAACTTTTTCTATGGTATTTACAATGAGAAAATTAAACGAAGTAAAAATGAACTACTAGTTAATCTGGTGAAAAATAGTGTTTCAGCATCCTACCATTAACTGGTCCACCTGGTAGATATGTTCCATCTAACTCTTTCAAGAAAAATGCATTGTTACCTTTGTAACCAAAAAATAATGTATGGGCCTTTCCAGAGAAAGTCAAATTTCCCATGTTTCCCTTTGTCTTCTCTTCTGGAATCCCATTTGAGTACTTTATCACCTATGAAAAAATCATCTTCCTTAGTTTTCATATCAAAAATATTTTTGATTTTGTCTTGGATTACTTGAGATTTGATATAAACTTCTTCCCCGGTTTGTTGCAAATGAATTGTCTGATTTATCCTCCTTTGGATGTCATTCGGTTCTACTTGCAGCTCGTGAATCATTTTCATCATTTTCACTCCTAAAGAGGATGGAAAAAAATTCATTCATCCCATATGCTAATTGATAGGGAGAGGTACCAATAGATTTCTTTGTAGTTAGTCTATCTGCCCATAAGGCATTAACCAACCTTTTATTCCAGGTTTTCTTGTTATCTTCTAACATTTTCTTGATGATGTCGACTAGGCTTTTGTTTGAGAATTCTACAAGTCCATTACCTTGAGGGTAATAGGTAGTGGAATGGCCAAGGTTGATATTGTATTTGTTACAAAATTCTATCATTTTATTGGATTTGAAGGCAGCAGCATTATCAGTAATGAGATTTTGTGGGCATCCAAATCTAGAAAGGATGTTGTTCTCAAGGAATGAAATAATGATAGAGTCTGTGGCTTGACTAGAAGGGATGGCTTCTATCCACTTGGTAAAATAATCAGTTCTTTTCAATATCCATTTATGATGGGCTGAGGAGGGTGGGTGAATTTCACCAATGAAGTCTAAACCCATTGTTGAAATGGAATTTTTTGTTGAGATAGGTTTGATGGGTAATGGTAAGAGTTTCTTCTTCCATTCAAATATCTAGGATTTGTGATAAGAGGTCACATACTTTCTAACATCTGCAAAAAGAGTGGGCTAGTAAAAACCTGCCCTCAAAATTTTATCATTAGTTTTTTTCCAGTAAAGGTTTCCTCCACAGTCTCCTGCATGAAATTCCTGCATGACTTTGTCAGCTTCATCTTTTAATAAATAGTTTAATAGAATGCCACCATGATCTTTCCAAAATAAAGCATTATCTATGACACAATATTTCATTTCTTTCAATTTTAAGAATCTGCTTTTAGTTCTAGATAAAACAGGAGGATCTTGTAAGTTGAGTAAAACAAATATGATATCTGCATACCAGGGTGAATCTAAAAATGCTTCACTGATTTGTGGAGTCGCCATCTCTTCCTTATCATCTATTATTGCAATGAAATTTATATCTAAGGCTCGACAGTTCGATTCAGCCATGAGTTTGGCTAAACCTTGGCCTTTAATCAATTTTGTAGGCTTTATTTCAATGTCATATTCCAGTATTGTGGCAATCCATTTGCATCTTTTTCCATCAGGCCCATTCTGAGTTAGAATGTCCTATACCACTGATTTTGGAACATATAAAATTATGTGAGAGTATATAATGTACACTCTGAAATCCTTTATAGATTTCACTAAAGCAAGTGCTTGTTTTTCCATAATATTTTACTTTAGTGTTGCATCTCTCAAGTATTTACTGAAAAAAGAAATGGGTTCTTCATAACCCTGATTATTATTTTGCAACAGGACTGTTGCAATGGTGTCTTCTGAAGCAAAATAAAAAATTATAAAATCTTTTTTGAAATTAGGACTTCTGAGGATAGGTTTTTTAGTGAGAGATTCTTTGATTGTTTCAAAACACTGTTTAGCCTCTACTGTCCACTTAAGTGCTGAATCCTTTTTTAACATGTTATTCAATTCTCTGATTAGTTCTGTTAAATTAGAAATGAATCTTCTAAGAAAATTTATTTTACCTAAGAATGCATGTAATTCTTTGATGTTTCTAGGATGATTGGTGTTTAAAATTTCTTCTATTCTAACTAGATCAATTCTAATGCCTTCTTTCGAAATAATGTGTCCCAGGAGTTTTCCTTCTTCTAATTCAAAGAGTGTCTTTTTAGGATTAAAGGAACTACCAAACTTTCTGCATTTACTGAATACTCTTCTCAAATTATCTAGATGTTCATTATCTGTTTTGGAAAATACTATGATATCATCTAGGTAAATGACTAGAAAGTCATGGGTTTCCTTTGCAAATGTTATGTCCATAGCTCTTTAGAATGTAGCTCCAGCATTCATTAGTCCAAAGGGAATTTTCAAATACATGAAAGTTCTAGGGAGTGGTAAATGTTGTCTTTGCTTGATCTTCAGGTTGGACTAGGATTTGGTTGTATCGAGAAAATCCATCAAGTAATGAAATTATGGATGACCCTACTACCCTCTGCAGTAAATGGTCCATTTTAGGGGGGGGGGTAGTTATCCTTTAATGAGACTTTGCTTAAGTTTCTGAAATCAACACAGAGTCTGATTTCTCATGTTTTCTTTCTAGTGGGGACTAAATTAGAGACCCAATAAGAATATCTAATGGGTGCTATGATTTGAGCTTCATACATCCTTTTAACTTATTTTTCTATCAATGGCATAAGAACAAGGTTAATTCTCCTAATATTTTGTTTAAAAGGCTTCTGATTTTCTTTGATTGGTATTTTATGTTGAATAATGCTTGTATCATAAGACTTGAGGTCTTCATAACTCCACGCAAAGAAATCTTGGAATTCTTTAAACAGACTAATGTACTTTAACTTTTCTTCTAGAGGTAATTCTTTGGATATCTTGACAAGCTTGGGATTTTCTTTTGTTCCTATGTTACATTCTTCTATATCTGACCTTAGGGGCTCCATTTTGGGTTTTCTAGCTACATCATTGGAGTCAAAGAGATCTTCTAATGGGGCTAATCTCTTAGGCAAAATATTAACTTTAAGGTTTAAAACTTCTGATTCATCAATGGTTAATTCCTCTATTTCTACTGTTTCTAATTTATCCATTTCTATTTTAGTGAATTTAGTTGGTTTAGTCTTATCTACATCATTTACATCTAACTCGTTATTCATGGTATAATCTATTGTACAATCAGTGTCTATATTACATTTCTGAAATTCTCCTTTGCAATTCATAAAATCATAAATTTGTGAGTCTTGTGAAAATATTTTCCAATATTTCAAATTATCAGGTATTGTTTGCCTATGGCTTACCTCTACAGTGTATTGATGATTTGGCTAAAAAGGTAATCTGCATGTGCTAGAAAAAGTAGCCAAACTATGTGTCTGCATATTCTGCTTTCTTGGAATAACAGCAAAGTCAGTTTCAAGAAAACAATTTATCAAATCTAATGTAGTTTCTTTTTATTGGCTAAGTCTAGGATTATTCACAAGATACTCTCCTTTAATTTGTTTTATGATAAGTTCTGAGTCTCCCATGATAGAAACTCTTTTGGCACCAAGTTTTCTTACAATTTTCAATCCTAACACTAATGCTTCATATTCTGCCATGTTATTAGTGCACTTGAAATTTAACCTGAATGCATGTCTTTCTGAAGGATCATTCTCTAAGTTGTAAATCCATACTCTAGCTCCTACTCCTAATCTGTTTACTGAGCTGTCAAAATCTAAATGCCACATAGAATCATGAGTTATATTGTCACTATCAATTTCTTTCTGTTTCTGTTCTACAGTTGTGATTTTGTCTTTACCAGTGTCTGAATTACATAAGATAAAAGAGTCCATATCAGAATGCAGGGAATAGATAGGATAATTCTGTGGTTTTTTGCACTACCGACCATGTATTTCATCAAATTTTCTCTATAAATATTTTTTGACTGACAAAATACAGAAATTGTTGCAAATGACATGTCTAATTGCAGTGATCCCTGTAATTTTTCTCCCCATGAGCGAGATAATAACATTCCATACTTTGGAGGGATATCAGCAACTACAATATCCATGACAATACTCTTAGTTGGGTATTGGACTAGAGTTACACACAAGTCTTTATCAGTCCAAGGCATTTAACTTGACTAGAATCAAAGGAAAACATGTCATTGTATGTTCTAGTAATATCTAAATTCAATTTTTCCATGACTGCTTTAGGCATTAAGTTATGAGATGCTCCTGAATCTAACATAGCATTGTGTAAGATTTTGTCATGAATGTTCAAGCTGATGTAGAATGGAGGGACACCTCCTTGTTGATGTTTATCATTAACTTCAGGACCAAATAGTAACTCAGGTTGGTCATCATTGAGGTTAACAACATCTTCTCCTTCACTTATGTTCAGTGTTTCAGTGATTTGGGCCTTGTATGAATCATTTTTCACTAGCTATGTTAAAGGAACTAGTATTTTCAATTTGGCTATCTCCATTTGGATATTGAATGGTACTTGAGTTTTTCCTAATTGAATGATTTACTATTTACCAATTGTAGTTTGTGTATTTTGTATTTTTTATCAACAGTTGGTAATTCAATTTGTGTTTCCACTGTTTTACTTTCAATTTTCTTTTCTGGAATAGTTTGAGTGGCAGTTGAAGTTTTAGCAGCAGTTGATGTTTGAGTATCAGTTGATGTAATGTCTACAATATTTGGAGTGGAAGTTTTCTGAGTTTATCTAGGGAGAATTTGTAGAACTTTTGACACAGGAGCTTCTATTGTTTTCTTGGTTTGTGTTTGTACTGATTTCTTAACAGGAGCTTCTGTGTTCTTTTTACTTATAAGGCTATATTGTTTTTGAACTTCATAGATAGAAGATTCATAGCCTTGTTTATAGTCAAAGGACTCTCCAGATTCTAACTGTAATTGTTGTAACATGTATAATTCATGTTCTTCCTGGGTAAGAAAAATAGTATTTTCATCATTTATTCCCATCAAGTTTATTTGGGTGTCCTGGTATTCTTCATTTTGTTGAGAACTTTCAGCATAGTTTTCTTGGAAAGGTGGTCTAATAAGCTGATCGGGTGCAACTTCTCTAGATTTACTAGTATTAGGATTTTTCCTAAAGTTTGGGTTTCTAATTTGAGGACCTTGTTGATTTTCTTGATGAGGCTTTCTTTCCATGTTTTCTAATCTATCCATTATTCTTTATATACTCTTAGCTAAACTATCTATCTTAATGTCTGAAGTGGATGGTTCTTCCTTAATGGTAACTCTTCTGTCATTCCCCATCCTAGCTGCTTTAGCTAACAAGTTAGCTTCTACACTAACTGCATTACTCTGCATCTGTTCTAAAGTTTTAGGGTTTCTTTATCTTAATTGATAAGACATATTAGTGTCAAAACCATCTAGAAATTTGATTAGTGCTAATTCTGGTGGAGTTTTAATATTTGCTGGAATTGCATTGTAAATGTTGTTAAACCTAGTACGGTAATCCTGAACAGATTCATTAGGAGCTCTTCTAATGTTCTCATATTCATATAATATCTATAAAGGGTTTTTCATTCTTTCCCATCTATTAATAAAAAATTGGTGGAAAGAAGCTAAATCAGCTATATGATTGGCAAGTAAATCTTTAAACCATTTCTTAACATCTCCTGCTAATGTTTGTGCAAACAATCTCATTTGTACATCATCTTCATCAATTTCATGTAATTCAAAGTAATCAGTCATTTTATTTACATGTTGTTGAGCAGTATATTGACCAATACCATCAAACTGAAAAATTTTACTCTAGTAATCTTCTGGCATGGCATGTAAAGGGGCCTCTTAGGTCCCTATATTAATAGTGTAGTCCCTTATTATGTTAGTGTAGCCCCCCTTATTGTTATTTTTGTACCCCTGTAACCCCAATACTGTTATTATTGTGCCCTTAAATTATTATTGTTAGGTCTGGCCAGATTACATTATGGCCCCATGGACTCCTATATATAGAAAGGAGGTTTTGTAAATTGTATCATCCAAGAATTGTTCATTTATGTAATGTATTGGAGGTTGCCCCCTCCAAGTGGCTTATTTCTAAGGCGTTGATATCTCTTTTCTTCTATTTTTGGAGTTGGGTTCACAACATTTGCATGCCTTAGCCCCTATGGTTTCTGCCGCTCTCCAAAAGTCATCGTGGCATTTCGCTATAATCTCATAATCTGAAATTTTTAGGGTGCGAAGCCAAAATCTTGAGGAAACTCGTCACAAAATTTCAGAGCTTGGGCCACAATATTTCGGGATATATGATCTGTAGAAGGTAGTGCTTTTTCAGGCTCCTGAATTTCATCTCAAAGAGGTGATCGTGGAAAATATTCATAACTCTCTCTCTGAGAATTAGATTGGAGTACCGTAAAAAGTGCCCACAAGTACACGGATTGTAGTTTCTTTGCTATCAATTTTAGAGCTAAAAGACGAAACAGTGACACGTGGAAAGTCGTACAAGTTCGATCTACTAAAACAGTCCATAATTAGGTGATTGTGGGAGATTGGACATAACTTTACCTTGAAGAATCCAAATCAGCTTAGACCTATGGCATTCAAAAGAGAATTTAGAGGGCTACTTTAGTTCTTAATTTTAGATATTGAAGAGCCGCAATCACAAAGATAATCAAATTTTAATATCGAGCTCCTCAAAAGCAAGAAAAAGGTGTGTATTTTTTTTTTTCCGAATTGCATAAGTATTGTTTGAAAAATCAATTTGAATTGATTCCAAGGGCATATTGTAGA
This sequence comes from Pinus albicaulis, assembly GCA_034641835.2. Classification (NCBI taxonomy): domain Eukaryota; kingdom Viridiplantae; phylum Streptophyta; class Pinopsida; order Pinales; family Pinaceae; genus Pinus; species Pinus albicaulis. Next base: position 1,136,407,828 of record CM076580.1, read on the forward strand.
GTAGATATCAGTATTGGGTTCTAAAAAATGCCCCGTAAAAATAATTAAACACCCATTAAGCCTTCAAAAGGCTCTACTATGACTCATGAAGATGAAGAATTGCAACATGATCTATCAAAATTACAAGAGCAAGTGCAACAAATTTCACTCTCGCAAAGAGAAACAAAAAATGAAATGGAAGTTTTGAAGAAATGCGTGGAAACTAAGATGGATGGTTTGAAGAAAGGCGTGCAATCTAAGATGGATGGTTTGAAGAATGGCATGGAATCTAAGATAGATGGCATGGAAGCTGGCACGAAATCTAAGATGGATGACATGGAAGCTAAGATCGATGAGAAAATGGAAAACATGAAGAATGATCTAAAAGCAGACATGGAAGGTTTGACAAAGTTGATACTAGAAATGTTTCCTAATGGTGAAAAGATAGTAGAGGAAATGATGAGAACAAATAAATGTTAATCGTGATTTCATAAAATCTAATGTTGGCAGGAAGAACCACCATATTCCAAAAATGGATATGAGGAAGTTTGATGGAAAGGATCTTGTAACATGGATACTACATATGGAGCAATATTTTGATCTCCATAATGTGCAAAACACACAAAAGGTACGCATTGCAACTTTACATTTAGAACAAAATAAATTTGTATGGTATCGATGGCTTTGCTCCCGTAAAAAAATTGTCACTTGGTCAATCTTTATGGAGGAAATGATAGCACATTATGAGGATACAAAGAGCAACACCTTCTTTAGCCAATTGATAAATATCAAACAAAAGGGTTTAATGGGGGAGCACATTGAGGACTTCCAAAAATTGAATATAAGGGTAATTGATATTCCAGAGGAACACAGGATTGATCTCTTCATAGGTACTTTGAAGGATAGCATCCAATATAAAGTTCGCATTTTGGAGCCTGATTCATTGGAGAAGGCATTCAGGTTGGCAAGAAAAATTGAATGTAAAATTATGGCGACAAGGAAGCCTACCACTCACTTCTATAAAGAAGCAAGTGTTGCTACACCTAGATTTACACAACCTACAAGGTTGACACCACAACAATTGGAAGAAAAAGGAGAAAAAGGGCTTTGCTACAATTGTGATAGAAAATACAATAAAGGTCATAGGTGTGCTGAGAAGAAATTATTTTGCATAGATTGTGAAGAGGAAGAATAAAATGAACAAGAAGAGGATATACACCAGGAACCAACCCTAGAAGAAGAAAAAATGAGTCCGACCATATCATGTAATGCATTAGCAGGAATTACCACTCCTCAAACTCTCAAGATAGAAGTACATATCAAGAAGAAAAAGGTAATAGTGTTGATTGATTCGGGTAGTACCCATAATTTAATTCATTATAACGTAGCCAAGGAATTGAATTGTTTCCTATACCCAGCACCAGAATTTCAAGTGATGGTTGCAAATGGAGGAACTATAAATTGCTCTGGAAAATGCCATAATATCAAGCTAGCCATGGGGGAATATGTATTGAATATTCCAATGCTTTCCATCCCAATGGGAGGTGTTTATGTTGTACTAGGAGTACAATGGTTACAATCTTTAGGGACAGTAGCTTTTAATTTTCAAGAACTTTTCTTGAAATTTTTTTCAAAAGGAAAGGAAATCCAATTACGGGGTATCACAGGGAAGCTAGGAAAGATAATAAGCTCTAATGTCATGAAAAAGCTTATAAATAAAGAACAACGGGGTGTAATTTCACAATTATGCTCACTAGAAGTTCCAACATCAAAATCATCTATTTCTCCAGATCTCCAAAAAGTCTTAGACAATCATTCCAAGGTGTTTGATACTCCCAAAGGACTCCCACCTATTCGTGATCATGATCATGCTATTCATTTGATTCCAGGAAGTGTTCCTCCAAACATCAGGCCTTACAGATATCCTTATGTCCAAAAGAGCGAAATTGAACGTATCATTGCAGAAATGTTAGACGTTGGTATAATTCAACCTAGTCAAAGTTCTTTCTCTGCTTTAGTAGTATTGGTGCACAAAAAAGATGGATCATGGTGCATGTGTCCGGATTATAAGGAGCTCAATAAGCTCACTATTAAAGATAAATTTCCCGTTCCTGTGATTGATGAATTATTGGATGAATTACATGGAGCAATTTAGTTTACCAAGTTGGATCTTCGTTCAGGATATCATCAAATTAGAATGAAGACTGAAGATATTCCGAAAACAGCATTTCAAACTCATGAGGGTCATTATGAATTTTTATTCATGCCTTTTGGCCTTACCAATGCACCTTCTACATTTCAAGGGTTGATGAATTCCATTTTCAAACCCTTCCTTAGAAAATTTGTGCTAGTATTTTTTGATGATATACTAATCTACAATAAGTCTTGGAAGGATCATGTTCAACATGTTGACAGGGTGCTCAAACTATTGGAGGAGAAACAATTATATGCAAAAACATCCAAATGTTTCTTTTGAGTACAAGAGGTGGAATATCTGGGTCATATTGTATCTCACGAGGGTGTTAAGGTAGACCCTAACAAAATTAAAGCCATTAAGGAATGGAAAGTCCCCACAACCATAAAGCAGTTGCGAGGATTTCTCGGGTTAACAGGGTATTACCGCAAGTTTGTTAAGAATTATGGGAGAATAGCAGCACCTCTAACAACATTATTGAAGAAAGATGCATTTTCATGGACTCCTGAAGCAACTAAGGCCTTTGAACATCTTAAAGAGGCAATGTGCCTAGCACCGGTCTTAGCTACGCCAGACTTCACAAAAACCTTATTGTGGAATGTGATGCCTCAGGAAATGGAATTGGTGCAGTTTTAATGTAGGAAGGAAGACCCATTGCTTTTGAAAGTCGTCCAATCAAAGGAAAGTATTTACAGAAACCTATTTATGAGAAGGAAATGTTAGCAATACTACATGCACTAAAGAAATGGCGAACTTACCTAATGGGAAGACACTTCAAGGTAAAAAACTGATCATGATAGTCTTAAACACTTTTTGGAACAAAGACTATCTTCAGAAGAGCAGCAAAAATGGGTCACAAAGATGTTGGGTTATGACTTTGAAATAATCTACAAAAAAGGAAAGCTTAATGTTGTTGCAGATGCACTCTCAAGAAAGAATGAATAGGTGGAAGCATTGCTTTGTGCCATTTCTATTATCCAACCAGATTGGATAACTGAAGCAAGAGATGAATGGAAGAAGGACAAAGATGTATGGACACTCATTCAAAATTTGCCGCAAGATCCTAGTACATCTGATACATTTAGTTGGAAAAATGATTCCTTATGGTACAAAGATCGCTTATATCTTTGTAAGAATTCCCAACTAAAACAAAAGATTCTTTTGGAATCACACACTTCTCCTTTAGGAGGACACTCAGGATTTTTAAAAACTTACCACAGGGTGAAGAAAGAATTTTTTTTGGATGGCCTTAAATCTGATATTCAAAAGTTTGTGGCGGAATGTTTGGTTTGCCAGCAAAATAAAGTGGAGACAATTAAGACCCCGGGTCTTCTACAACCTTTATCCATTCCAAGTCAATGTTGGGAGGAGATTTCAATGGATTTTATCACAGGTTTACCTAAGTCCGAAGGAAGGAGTGTCATCATGGTGGTAGTTGATAGAATTACCAAGTATGCACACTTTTGTGCATTATATCATCCATTTAAAGCGAGTACAGTTGCTACTGCATTTATGGAAACAATTCAAAAGCTACATGGAAACCCGAAGATTATTGTAAGTGACAGAGATCCCATTTTTACAGGAAATTTTTGGACGGAATTATTTTCTTGTTTGGGTACTCAACTAGCTCATATCTCATCTTATCATCCTCAATCCGATGGTCAAACAGAGATAGTGAATAAATGTTTGGAAGGATATCTTCATTGTTTTGTATCTGATAAGCAAGCACAATGGGTCAAGTGGTTACCTTTGGCTGAATGGTGGTATAACGCTTCCTTCCATACTACAGCAAAAATGACCCCATATATGGCACTTTATGGATATCATCCACCATCCATCACATCTTATTTAAGAGAAAATTCTAGGGTTCAAGCAGTGGAGGATCACATCGAGCATCAACAAGAAGTTCTCCAACTCTTAAAGGATAACCTAAATTTGGCACAAAATTGAATGAAACAACAAGTAGATCAACATCGCAGTGAGAGAATTTTTGATGTGGGAGACTGGGTATTTTTACGGCTACAACCATACAAACAAATGTCCCTCAAGCAAGCTGAGAAGGATAATAAATTATCGCCAAAGTACTATGGTCCTTACAAGGTTTTACAAAATATTGGTACTATGGCATACAAAATGGAGCTTCCTTCTTCTTCGCGAGTGCATCCAGTTTTCCATGGTTCATGCTTAAAAAAGGTTATAGGGGACAAACTTCCAGTTCAAACAATATTGCCAGAACTTGATGAGGAAGGAAAAACCATATTCGAACATGAAGCAGTCACGGAAACAAGAACTCGACAACTACAAAATCGATCAATTTCAGAGTATCTCATCAAATGGAAGAACTTACCCACTGAAGATTCTACATAGGAGGATGAGAATTTTATACAAAAGCACCCAGAGCTACTGAAGCATTGAGGACAACACTTGTTTGAAGGAGAGGGGCATGTTACGTCCCTATATTAATAGTGTAGTCCCTTATTATGTTAGTGTAGCCCCCCTTATTATTATTGTTGTACCCCTGTAACCCCAATATTGTTATTATTGTGCCCTTAAATTATTATTATTATGTCGGCTAGGATTACATTGTGGCCCCACTAGGAATACATTGTGGCCCCATGGACTCCTATATATAGAAGGAGGTTTTTTTCATTTGTATCATCCAATAATTGTTTATTCATGTAATGTATTGGAGGTTGCCCCCTCGAAGTGGCTTATTTCTAAGGCATTGATATCTCTTTTCTTCTATTTTTGGATCTAGTTTCACAACAAGGCCTGTAAGACCAAAGGGGCATATCTGGCTGTCATGGCTAAGATTCTAGCTTGACTGTGAGGTAAAGTAGTGGTGCTTGGGGATGAAGTTGAAGTGCTTGGAGATGAACTTGGAATACTAGAATATGTACTTGAAGATTAACTTGAAGTGTTAGAAGATTAACTTGGAACACTTGAAGATGTACTTGGAATACTTGAAGATGAGAATAAAACTTTAGGTTGAAGAGAAAGCTTGGGGATGAATGGTTCTGTGGAATGAAATGTGGTGGATATTATAGATGAGGTGGTACTAAATAAAGTTTTATTTACAATTTCATAAGGTTTTGTAGAACGCTTAGGGGTAGCAGCAGTTAGGGCAGCTAATTCAACAGACTGTTGAAAATAGGCTTCGTCTATATCCTTAATCGCAGTTGAGGTCAAAATATCAAGTTTATCAAAAGTCTCTAGCAACTGTTGATCTAAGTCAAGTTGTATAGTTCTCTTCTTTTCTTCAATAAATTGAATAAAATTAGGGTCTATTACAATATCAAAGATTGAATTTTCAGATTTGGTTCTAAATAAAGAATGCTCAAATGACAAATCAAATTGAATATCCTGTATGCTTGATAATTCCTTAGGAAGTGAATTTGCTTTGATTACTTGACTACTACTTCCTAGCCTTTCTACTTTTCTAAATTTTCTTAAACTTCTATCAGGATCATCAACAATTATAGCAGGCTGTGGATCAAGATGGGCCCTGGTATAGTATGTTATTTTAGAAGCCAGAATTTTAACTTTCAATGATAATTTTTAACAACCCTAAATAAAACTTAAGGTGAAAATATGAGGAAAAGTGTTTCCTTTAAGATTTATTTAAATTGAGGACTGATTTCCCCAGTATGGTCGTCAGTTTATTATCACTCCAAAATTTCCAAGGGTTGTTATGTGTGTTTAAAGAAATATTAGAGGTAACTATCAACCACTTTTGGAGATTAGGATCTAGCCTTCCTAATGCTTAGAGAGGGCTCTCTCTTAATGATTTAACTTTGTTGTTTTAAATTATTTTAGGTTAGTTATGTAAGATTGATTTGGTTTGATTTTGATTTGTTGGTGGAATTACTGATTTAGATGGATAGGTGTCTGTCTATTTTCCATTGGGCTATGGAGTCAATATATCAAGAAAACATAACATAATCAAGTTCTAAAGGAAGTGTTATAGGGCAAGGTAGTTGAGCAAAATCAGATCTTAAAGGCTGAGTGGTGAAGTGGTTTTCAATCCGCATCAAGGAGCAGTTAAGGATTCCTTAAACCAAATAATAAAGGAAGGAGAAGGAGGTCAATCAAGATCAGAGAGTAGTCAAGGATTCTCTAAACCATTTATCAGAAGAAAACATGAAAATGAATAACAATTCAAAACACAGTGTATTTAAACAAGTTCTGCAATAAAATTCCTGTTATAACATTAAAATTTAGAAAACATGCAAATTTATGGAATACTTAAGGAAATAACATGAACATTTGAAATATACTTCACTGAAGTAGCTCAACACATGAATCTTGTAAAGAAATGCCTTTATTACTTGTCATGTCTGTCAACTTGGAAAAAGGTACAATAAACCCTCAGGTAGTAGACCAATTCAACTATAGAAATATTTAGGATTCCACACTCAATACTTCGAATTGATGAAGTATTTATACAAAACTTAATACAAAATATCCTATCAACTAATTTAGGATTTATTCAAGGAAAAAAAAATATCTTCATGCAAGAATATAGAGACACCTATTTAACTAAATGAAATTTGTCCATGTTTATTTGATTTGATATTTGTTGTCTTTCATGCTAGTTGTCTTTCACGATGGCTTGTCTTTCACGTTGTCTTTCATCTGAATTTTCTCTTAAATCTGTCTTTCATCTGTCTTTATCTGTCTGCTCTATAACTCTATGAATTTTCTTTTACCTGACTGCTATGTTTTCTCTTTTACCTGTCACATCAAATCACACCATTTTTCCCATGCTTCTTCATCTAGAAGTTTGATTTTTACCATCCTCCTGTAAATCTCATCTACCTCAGTATACTTGGAAAATGTAGGCTTGTACATAAAAAGGTGATTTACCTCATGCTAGAGGTAAAAGAATTTCTTTAAAGTCTGAAGGAGTACTTTTCCTATAGGAACCCATTTCATTGTTGAATTGTTGGAAGTCTCTTTAGCTACTTCCCTTATATTTTTATCATAGTCTTCATGCCTCATTAGTTTATCATTAATCACCAAAGGATTAGGCAGACCTTTCTGCCTCAAAACATCAAATTTTTTCATAAATCTATTTACTGCAAGTTCCATTGTTTGGGATTTGCCTTCAAGTTGTATCATCAAATTTCTATTGGAAATAACCTTCTTCACCTCTAATATATTCTTTGTTCTGTCACTTATCCAAAGTTCTTCTAATTCCTGCTTGTTTTTAGAGTTTAGGAATTTTATTATCTCAGTGGCTTCCTCTGGTTTCTTTCCAAGCTCTTCTTTGACCTTTTGGATTGCATCACTAGCTTCCTTTATCAAATCTTTCTGCTCAAAGATTACTTGTATAGAAGGAAAAATATCATTAACTGAGTTAATGATATTGGCCCACAACTGCTGTTTTTCTTGGGCTAGTGGCTCTTTCAGTGATAACTCTTTCTTAACGTATGAATTCTTTCAGTTAATATGTTTGATTTCTGTGTTTTAGCTTTATGCATTACCTGAGCCAATTTCTTTTCATCTTCCATATTTTTCACTTATTCTTTGAGCTTATTGATCTTAGTATTTTGAATTGACATATCCTACATTGCCTTACTCAATTTACTTGCCTCATCACTGGGATGGGCTGTTGGCATTGCTGATGTTGTTGTAGTAGCTGGTGTAGTTGATGGAACTTATGTTGTCACTAGAACTGCTATAGTAGTTGGGACTACTGTGGGTAATGGAGCTTATGAAGAAGCTATAGGAATGGTCGTAATAGGAACTTCTTCCATGTTAGCTTTCTTTTCCTACACTAGTTTTTCCATTTCATTTTCCACCTCTTTCAGTTGAGTTGTCAACTGAATGATGAGATTCATCATTTCATCCTTCTGATTTTCATTTTCCAAAACTTATTTAGTTTGTGGATGCTTTTTTGTGGGTAACTTCAGTTGTTTCTTCAATGCAACTATGTCTGCATTCTTCTTCTTGATAATCTCTTCTACTGCTTTGATATTCTTTGGATCATATCCAACCTCCATGATGAGTTCTTCAAGTGATTTTATCCTATTATCCTTTGCTTGTGAAGAGGCTTTCTCTAGTTTTAAATGTGTCCTGATATTTTCTAGAGAATTCTGTAGTTTTTTGACACTTAAAGCCTTGTGTGTCATAGTGGAATAGATCATTTCTCCATCTTGTTTATGAAACTCAATCTGATTTATTAGATGTACATATTTAGCAAGAACTTCGAAGATTTTTTTCTTGTAATCTGATGATTATTTTGGAGACTGCATTGTTGGCTGTAAAAATGTCATTTGCATTTTTCTAGTTTTGTAATCAAAGGCTGAAAGCAATCTGTTTTGATGATTGGGATTTTGCTTCCAGTACTAGGCATAAGTCACAGCTTTCAATGCTTCATTCTTGATTTTGATTTCTTTATACTTATCCATTATATCTTTCTCTTTATCCACTGGTTTGATTGACAATGAAGCCTCTGCACTATGTTGTTTCTGAATGATTTGTGCACTGGAGGTTGATGGCTGATGTTTTTCTTCTGAAACTGTTGGAGGTGCATCATCTCTGACAATTATATATGTATCAATGACTTCAACTATTTCAACTATATCTTCCTGTTCTATCACTGGATTCAGTTTTTCCTCTTTCCTATATATTAGCTTGAATTTGGTATCAAAAGTAGTCTCTACAGAATAAGAGCCTTCCTCTCTTGCCCTCTTTGAATTTTTTTCTTGTGGGGCTGGAGTAAGCAGGATGGAACTAGTAGCAACCTACTTCTCCACCTCTTGTAAAGTATTTTCCAACCACTCTGACTGTTTGGAATACCTTTCAACTTTAGGCTTTGACTTATGAATAAAAGGGGTCAATTTGAATTTGACTCTTAACTTACTTATGACTCCCAAGGGATCATACTTCCATTTGAAACTATTACTGAACTTGAAATCTTGTATATACTTGTCTTCTTGTTGACCAGCATTCCTATTATTGCAAATGAAAGGCCCTAACTCGTTCTTAATCTTGAATTGAGTTTTCTTCTTTTCCTGAAAGGAAGTTGAATTCATCTGAATTCAGGATTTGTCTGATGTATTCTAATGAAACTAACCTCATTGGGAGGTATTTGGGAATTTTGTATGGAGTAAGTTGGCTTCCATACGCCCTAATTTTTGTATGATTCCGGTATAAATACCAATCTCTTGTTTTACTTTGATCTAAAAACTGTAACACCTTCTTTATCTCTTCACTGACTCTAGGTTGAATGCTACTGCTTAGCATATTAACTAATGGATAAACAAATGAATCAATGAAGTCTTTATATTTGAATTTTGTGGAATACTTTCTAATCAAGGATGTCCAAAAGACTACAAATTGGGGGTTACCCTCTGTGTCCAGTTTTTGGAGGTTAACTGCAAACCTTTTAGATTAGAAATATAAGAACAAATGGAAAAAAACTAAGGAGTATTTAAATACTCCTTCCTCTGGTAATTTGACCAGTTGATCATGGATGGCATCTGATAGATATTGGGAAAAGTTGAAGGTTGAAGTTGGAGGCTGACCTGGGAAGAATATGGACAGAAAACATAAGATAGATGCATCTACATATTCATCAATAAAATACCCTAAAATACATGACAGCATTGTGACAATTTGTCTTTTTCTCTCTGAAAATATGGAAGCTGAGTATGGAGGATTAATTTTGGGGGTTTCCACTGATGGAGGAAGGAAGGTCTAGAATATTTGGAATATTTTGGGAAATTCCAGCTTCAGATAGAGCTCAGTGAGGATTTCAATAGATAATGGTACTTCATCAGTCTTTGGTTGGATCTGTAACATCCGATCGATAGATTGAGCAATAATTTTGAAAAGGATCTCTTGGCTTTGGGTTACTATAGCTCTTTCATTGGGCAAATAGTTGATTTGCAAGAGTCTAATGAGATCTGGAAACTGAAAGTTCTGTGGGAATATGTATTTGGGTAGGTTTGACTCTGAGAGGTGGATATCATCCGCCTAATCAATGAATTTGTCATGGCTCTAGCAGTGGATATCTAGAAGGTTGAAATTAGTGACTATATCACTGATTTTAAAGTCATTAGACTGTAGCAATTTTCAAACAGTTCCATTTCTCTACAAAAACTTCATAATTAACCATAAATAAATTTAATAATGAGTACCTCCTTAGGGTTCAAAATATGTAGCTGGTTCCATAGTTTGCACAAGACATTGATGTAGGATGACACCGATTGGTTTTGAATTTGTTGAAGTTGTAACCACTTTGCCAAAATATTTTGAAGATACCTTAGAGGATAGAAATGTGCCCTCAAAACCTGGCAGAATACCCCGCAAGAAGTTATGTATGTGGGATTAGAGTTGGGTTCCATGGTCACCCCAAGCTCGCTAACCATATCAGAATGCTCTAACTGAGTATCGCACCAAGCTTGCGTAATGCCTTCCAACTGTAGGCTGGAAATGTGAAGCTTCATGTCTTTTTCCAAGTCTGGAATTGTTTTAAAGTAGGTGTAGAGGCTACGAATCCATGAATCGACAACCTCTCCATTCATTTGGCCTGAGAATTTTGAAAATTGAAATTAGGTATCAACCTGCATATGCCCTCGAGGATGCCTTTGTTGTTGTAGAGTGTGAAGCTCATGGAGAGCTAGTGCTAAGTCATGAACTGGTGATTCCTCATTAGAAGAATCTCAACGTGGAGGCATGATTTGCATGCACCAAGACAGAAGAATTCTAGATGAGAATGTCGATTGAACTTTGTGAAGGATGTGAGAATGCTAGATCAAAAATTCCTATAAAAAAAAATCTCGAGCATTGGCTCTAATAAAAATTGATTTGTATTTGATCCTAAAAATTGCACACACATAAAAGCGCAGAACAAATATTTTCATTGAGTATGTTGATCAGTGGTTGTCATTGATGTCAACCCAAGCAGCACCAGGGGCTAACACAATATTTAATGGGAAGTTTGACCTACCAAATTAATATATTCCAGGTCAATAATTATTTTGATGGTTTCTACTTGTAGAGATGTTTCCGTTGATATATGGCACGCCATGTAATTCTTCACGGTTTGAGAGATATTCATGTTTGAAGTTTGTACCCCTAGTTAGTGGGCTAAAACCCCATGGGGTTCGAGAATGGGTTATTTAAAAGTCATAATTAATATTTTTTAATCTCCTAAGATCCCTCCCACGTTCACTTGTTGAAGCCCCTCTCAACCTAAGCATTCATATAAATTGTGATCTTCATTTCCTCCTAAGGCAAGGGATTTTGCAATCGAAAACAGGTCATCGTGGAATTTTCACTCTAACTTTTTTTCTACGAGGGCTTAGAAGCTGAAACTTTTATGAAGCGAAGCCGAAATCCTGAGGAAGCTGCAGTAAAAATTTCAGATCAAGTTGCGCAAAATTTTTGGAGATATGATCTGTGGAAGTAATGGTTTTTTCAGGCTCCTGAAATTCATCTCAAAGAAGTGACCTTGGTAAAATCGTTATAACTCTCTCTCTGAGTATCAGATTGGAATTCCATAAAAATTGGTAGATATTGCACAGTCTTTAGTTTTCTCTCTATCAATTTTAGAGGCAAATGAAGAAACAGTGACACGTGGCATGCCGTACAAGTGTGCTCTGCTGAAATAGTACATAATTAGGGCAGTGTCAGAAATTGGTTATAAATCTCTCTTGAAGAATCCAAATTGGGTCAGACCTATGGAATTAGAAAGAAGACTCAGAGGAATAGTATAGGACCAAAAATCAGATATTGAGGATCTCAAATAACACAGATGCACCAGATTAAATATCGAGCTCCTAGAAGGCAAGAAAAGGCTAGATCATGTGTTGTCAAGGATTGCAAAGGACCAGACTTTCTACGACAGAAAATAAAAACAAAGTGTAGCAGAGGGTATCATGACAAGAGCAGCAACCAAGGTGCATAACAGCAGCAAAAAGTTCATCATATGAAGTCTTCAAGTGGGCAGCACTGCATACAATCATTGTAAAGGTATCATTGTACTAAGTCATTGTAAATACATTATTGTAAAAATTGTACTAGTGTCTATCTGCCAAGGGTTGAAGAGGCAGTGTTGGGAGGTCTAGGATCATCATTAGGTGGTTGTGCCAAAGTTGGGGTTATGGTCTAGTATATCTTCTTCTTCTACATCATTCTATATCATTGTAAAGTGGACCATTTTCCCTGGTACGAGAGTCCATTCTTTTTTTATTCTTCTATAGGGTGGTAGGGTGGTGCTAGGGTGAGTTGTAGCTCATTGGGTGTTGGGGAATCTGTTCAGTGACTACTGAAGAATCTTGGGCATTGGAGTGTCCATCCAGTGGGAGCTGGAGAAGAATGCTTTTCTAGATTCTAGAAAGTTGGAGCTTTATTTTCAATTGGAGTTGAAAAGAATTATTAGAAAAGCATTAGGTGGTTTTTTTCCCAGAGTGGGTTTCCACCTTAAAAACTATGTGCATTTTTGTTCCTCTTGTTTGCTGCTATCATTGTACAAACACTAATAATAATTGAAGATTAACTAATTCTCTAATTGAAATAAATACTTATTCACCCCCCCTCTCAGTATTTCCAACAATTGGTTTCAGACCTTGGTTCCTTCAATAGTAGTTTAACAGCTGAAAGGAGGTCATGGAGTATACCAAGAATGGTGTACCTCTATTCAATGAAAATAATTATCCACTCTGTGTTGGAAATATGATGCAGAGTGTTGTCCTTGATGGCAACCCACTAAATGAAGATGAAGACATGCGACTGTTGACATGTGTTGTCCTTGATGGCAAACCACCTGATGAAGTTATTCTTGACTTGATGGACTTGGTAAATGATGTAAATCTGATGTGATATGATGTTTGTTGACAATATGATGCTAAGTGTTGTCCTTGAAAGGAAACCCACTTGATGAAGATGATGACAACTTACTTGATGAAGTTGTGCTTAAGAGAATGTGTTCCTGATGAAGAAAATATGATGTTTCTACAGTGTGTACAGAAGGCTATGAAGAAAGGAATTCAGAATGTGCTCAAAATATGATGAAAAGAGTATGTCTCTTTGTATACGCGGATTGGCCTAGGGGAAGTCGCGTATGCACGCAGAAAATAACGTGCCAAGTCGCGTATGGGCAAAAGCGCTCAAAAAGTGCAAAACCAAGGGTAACCACCATGGTATTGACCCATTGTATTGGGTAATGATCCGCCTAATTGACCCCGTCCAGGTTTTTTTGGGCTCATGGTATTGCTTTGGCCCATGGTATTGAAAAAGGGGCTCATGGTATTGACAAAGGGTAAACATATATAAGGAGAAGAAATTCATTGTGCAAATCATGAGTGTGGGTGCAATATGTCTGAGCTTGAATGAATACTTCTCTCTGAAGTATATCTGAATGGAAAGGGTTACACTTGAATGATAAATCTGAATGTATGATGCACCAATGATGAAGAAGGGGATCTAGATCCGAATTGCTCTTGTATTTGCTAGATCTGATTATGGAAGGCTTAGATCTGTGATGAGGCGAGCATCTAGGCGAACATCTGTCTGAAGCAAAAGGGTAGATCTGAACTGAATATCTGATCCGATGAAGTATGCTGCTCTGTAATGATTGAAGATCTATACGCTACTTCGCCGCGGAGGAAGCGCGTATATACGCGGCTTCAGCGAAGAGAAAGCGCGTATGCGCAATAAAATATACACTGAGGTATACGCCGGTTTGTGTGGACGGAAGCGCGTATATACGCGACATCAGTGAAGTGAAAGCGCGTATGCAAACTAGGGTTTGCTGAAGCAAAGGGTATGAAATATCTGATCTGTTCTGCTGTGTTTCTGCTATCTGATCTGTGTTGTTAAATATCTGTTGGTGATGTATGTTTGTGCTTAAAAGTTTGGAAAGGGTCCAGTCTGGAAATATGATGAAATGTGGCTTGCAAGTGTTGTTCTATTGAAGTTGTTGGATCCAGTGTGAAAATTGATTAAACGTGGTCCAAGGTGGTGCTGAAGGTTGTAGCCTTCAGTCAGGGGGTTGTAGCTCCCTTCCAGGTGAGGCTGGTAAACGAGATCGGGGGGTCGTAGCTCCCTTCCAGGAGAGGCTGGTAAACGAGTCAGGGGGTTGGAGCTCCCTTCCAGGAGAGGTTGGTAAACGAGCGCAGGTGGGTGCCTGCGTGCTGGTCAAGTCTGCGCCAGCACATATGTTGTAATATGTTTTCTCTAATAAAATATTGAAGGCTGAGCAACTGCAGCGGTGGTTTTCTCCCGACTTGGGTTTCCACCTAAAAATCCTGGTGTTCATGTGTGATGCTTTGTGTGATGGTTTATTCTGTTCTTACTGCACATGTTTACTGTTTATGGAACATCTAATGAATGAATGATGGAATGATATAAGTGGAGAACTAATGGCATAATTAGATCTCTGGGTATACGCGAGTTTCATGAAGAATATCCGCGTGTATATGCTAGTTGGATTCAGCAAAGTAGCGTATGGGCTTTAGAGCATGAAAAAGTAAAAAGTTTGAATATGTTGAAAATACTGATTCACCCCCCCCCTCTCAGTATTTTTCCCAAAAATTGGTATCAGAGCAGGTCCTTGTGCAGAAGCTTGATCGCTTGAAGGAGATCCGTCGCAATGGGAAGTCAAGAAGGAGTAATGTCTATAAAGCCACCTCTATTCAATGGAAGCAATCTGATATTCTGGAAGGTACGAACAAAAGCATATCTGCAAAGTCTTGGTGCAGATGTATGGGCAATCGTGGAAGAAGGTTATCAATACCCAGCAAGTATTCCTACTGATGCAGCAGAAAGGAAGAAGTATGAAATCAATTCCAAAGCAGTAAATGTCTTGTTAGGAAGCATGTCTGAATCAGAATTTGCTAAAGTGATGCAGCTACATTCAGCAAAAGAAATATGGGACAAAATCATTCTAAGCTATGAAGGAGACACAAAGGTAAAAGTGCAAAACTCCAAACTCTTAGAATTGAATATGAAAATTTGAAGATGCATAGTGATGAGAGTGTTGCCAGTTTCTTTCTTCGTCTGGATGATATTATAAATCGAATGAGAAATTTGGGTGAAACCATAACTGATACTACTCTGGTGGAAAAGGTCTTAAGATCCTTGACTTCAAAATTTGACTCTAAAGTTTCAGCTATTGAAGAAAGGCAAGATCTGCAAACGCTTACTATCGTTCAATTACATGGTACTCTGACTGCTTTTGAAATGAGACAAGGAGGTCCTTCTCAAATAAGAGAAGCTGCTTTTAAGGCATCTACAAAAGGAAAGGAAAAGGAGGTTGTCAAAGAATCCAACTATGTATCCGATGAAGAAGAAGCAAATTTCGTGAGAAAGCTCCAACTAGGTACTGGAAGATTCAAAGGTAAGCTTCCCTTCAAATGTTTTGAGTGTGGTAAAGTTGGTCATTATGCTGCAAAATGTCCTTATAAAAGAAAAGAAGTAGTAAGAATGAATAAGAACCGATCTAGCTCTAAGAAAAGTTACTATGCTAATGAAGATAGTGATGAGTCATCTAATAGTGAGGAAGAATGTGAAGAAGATCTTAGACATCTCATGGCATTTGAACAAAAAGAAGAAAAGGATACTTTTATGGATGCTCTAGAGGAAAACGATTTTCTTGAAGAAAATAATCAACTCAAACTACGCTTAGAAGAACAAAAGATAATCAGAGAGACCATTGAAAAGCAGCTTGAAGAAGCAAAGAAACATATTGAAAAACTAGAATGTGAAGTGGTAAGTCAAAGAAAAGAAGTTGAGAAAGCGAAAACCTTGAATCTTAGATTTTCTAAAGGATCTGAAACCTTAGATGAGATCATCAAGGTACAACGTTCTCCTCTTATAAAGACAGGTCTTGGTTATACCAGAGAATCTTCTCAAACTTCAGCACCAAACTATCTAAAAGCAGTTACAGGTGGTTTACATCATTCAGCCACTCAGCAAGGGAATAAAGGATCTCTACAGGGAAAGAAGGACCATCTCAATTCAAGGAACACTAACAGGGATAGCTTTCAAAGACACTACAACCAACAGGTAAATTCAAATAGAAGATTCCATGATCGCAGAAATTTCTACTTCAATGGGCAATGTTTCACTTGTCACAATTTCGGTCATAAAGTTATTCAATGTGTCGCATATAAAACCATCATGACAAGAGAAGCACGAAAGAAAAGGTTGGATACTGAACCAAAGAAAAATACCTATAACAATTTTTCTCCTCTTCAAAGTGAATTTGAATGTACTTATTGCAACAACTTTGGCCATGAAGAATCTGAATGCAGGAACAAGATCCAGCCAAAAGAACATGTTCCCTCAAGCTCTAAAGTGTGGAAAAAGAAAGAACCGCCAGTTGAAAATTGTGGGATAGCATTATTTGCGGAAGGTGAAGAAAATCAATGGTACATCGATAGTGGGTGCTCAAGACACATGACAGGTGACAAAAGAAAACTTCATACTTATAATGCTCTAGAAAAGGGATTACGTTTTGGGTATGTTCTCCTGCTGTGGTCGAGAAAAGGTGCAGGTGTTCTAAAGAAAAGTGAACTAAAGATGTCATGTATGTTGATGGATTGGAAACTGCTGTTAGTGTAAGTCAAATGTGTGATCAAGGAACTGAAGTTGTCTTTAGTTCAAAAGAATGTGTGGTTCATGATCTTGATACAGGTAAAACTATTATAAAAGGAAAAAAAACTCCAAGCAACCTGTATATATTGAAGAACTGAAAAGAACAATGTTACTTGAGTAAATCTTCAGAAAACTGGCTATGGCATAGAAGGTACAGGGCATCTGAGTTTCTCTCAAATCAACAAAGCAAGAGGACTTCAAAACAATCATGATCTTCCAAGGTCAATCTTCGAAAGTATCTTAATCTTGTCAATTTGGTAAGGATTTGATACGATTCAATGCAAAGAAAGGATCATCAGTAATATAAAATAACTCCTTCATCACCGACATGACAGTGGACCTATGAGGAAAAATTTCGTGCTGATAGGATAAATACTATATCTTATTTATTGATGATTACTCTAGAATGTGTTGGATCGGGTTGATTAAACACAAAGATGAAGCATTTGAAAAATTTCAGATCTTCAAAGCATTGGTAGAAAATGAATTAGATCTAAAAATCAAATGTCTTAGATCTGATCGAGGAGGAGAATATACATCAAATGAATTCTTTGAATTTTGGTGAACAACATGGCATAAAGAGACAGTTCTCTATAGTAGGCACTCCACAACAAAATGGCGTAGCAAAAAGAATGAATAGAACAATTCAACAAATGGCTAGAGCTATGCTAGATGATTCTGGAACTCCTGACATGCTCTGGGGAGAAGCAGCACATACAGCAACAAATATTCTCAACAAGGCACATGTTCGGGTAAATAGTGACAAAACTCCATATGAACTCTGGTATGGTAATTCTCCCTTTGTAAACCATTTTAGAATTTTTGGAAGTAAATGCTTTATCAAAAATAATGAAAAGATTAGCAAGTTGAACCTAGATCGGATGAGGGGATATTTTGGTTACACATCTTTAAATAAAAGCATACATATTTAATAAAAATGAGTTATGAATGTATTGATGTTGTTATTGATGAGTCTCCTGCAGCTCCTAAAGAAGAAAAACAAACAACAAAAGAAGATGATAGCGACATATGGCCTCCTACATCAGATGGAAATGATATAGACAGTGGATCCAATGAAGAACCTGAAGATGATCCATCTGAAAAAGCTCCATCCAGATATGTTCAAAATAATCATCCTGAATCTCAAATTTTGGGTGACAAAGAATCTGGTGTACGAACAAGGAGAACTCTTGTAGGATCTTCTAATCATTTGGCACTCATATCCACAATTGAACCACACAATTTTAATGAAGCTAGCAAATATGAATGTTGGAGGCAAGCCATGGATGACGAACTTGTTCAAATTGAAAAAAATGACACTTGGGATTTGGTTCCAAGACCTCATGATAAAAATGTCATTGGAACTAAATGGATTTTCAAGAATAAGTTAAATGAGAATGGGGATGTTGTAAGAAACAAAGCTAGACTGGTTTGCAAAGGATATACTCAACAAGAAGGTATAGACTTTGAAGAAACTTTTGCTCCTGTAGCTAGACTTGAAGCCATAAGAATGTTTCTTGCTTTCTCAAGCTATCAACGAATCAAAGTTTATCAAATGGATGTTAAGTCTGCTTTTCTTAATGGTGACCTAGAAGAAGAAGTATATATAGAAAAACCGGAAGGATTCATTTTGGGAAATGATGCAAATCTTGTGTGTAGACTTAAAAAGGCTCTGTATGGACTCAAACAAGCTCCAAGGGCTTGGTATTATCGTCTTGACAAATATCTTCATCAACAAGGATTTTCAAAGGGGTCTGCTGATAGCAACTTATACACAAAAGTTGAAAATGATAAACTATTGATTGTGGTTATATATGTTGATGATATCATTTTTGGGAGTAATGAAGAATCTTTGAGTCAAAAATTTGCTTCTGTCATGCAGCAAGAATTTGAAATGTCCTTACTTGGAGAACTAACATTCTTTCTTGGCTTACAAGTGCATCAAACTGCAGATGGTATATTCCTATCATAAGCAAAATATCTTAAGCAAATTCTGAAGAAGTATGGCATGGAAGAATGCAAACCTGTAAGTACACCAATGATAACCGGATGCAATCTCAGTTCTCATGATGATTCTCCCACGGTGAATCAACCAGATTACAGATCAATGATAGGAAGTCTACTTTATCTCACTGGGACTAGACCAGACATTGTGCATGCAGTTGGGATTGTTGGACGATTCCAAGCTAATCCAAAAGAGTCTCACCTTCAGGCTGTGAAAAGAATTTTCAAATATCTACAAGGAACTCAAGACTTTGGTCTGTGGTATCCAAAGAATGCTGATCTTACTCTTCATGCTTACACTGATGCAGATTGGGCTGGAAGTGTTGATGATCGGAAAAGCACTAGTGGTGGTGCATTCTATATGGGACCCCGGTTCGTATCTTGGTTCAGCAAGAAGCAAAATTCTATTGCCTTATCTACAGCAGAAGCAGAATATGTGGCTGCCGCATCTTGTTGCACTCAACTCCTTTGGATGATGCAAACCTTACAAGATTTTCAAATCAAGTGTACACCACCTGTCCCCATTATGTGCGACAATACAAGTGCCATCATTATTTCAAAGAATCCTGTTATGCATTCGAAGACCAAGCACATTCCCATCAAGTATCACTTCTTACGTGAACAAGTGCTTGAACAAAATGTGAAGTTGGAGTATGTTCCCTCCAAAGAACAAGTTGCTGATATTTTTACCAAACCTCTGCCCAGGGAAGCGTTCGAGTATCTAAGACAGAAGCTGGGAGTATCCTCTGCCAGTCAAAAGAACAAATCTGCATAAATTTAGAAGATGGTGTGGGATACGCGGGTTTCCTGAAACACAATCGCGTATACAGGCGAGTTCATGCATAGAAAACCGCGTATGACTGATTGCTGACAATTTTGGTTGGTTCAGCTCTCTTCAGCACAGCTGCAATGCTGTTTGGTATCTCTGGTGGTGTTCCAGTTCTCATAAATCTGTTTCTAATGTTTTGATGAAGATGCCTTGATGATTTGTTGGTGAAAATGTTCAGGATGCACAAACTAAGGGGGAGCCTTAGTCATATGAAAAGGATGCATGGATGCACAGATTCAGGGGGAACATTAGCGTTGCTGAGTATAATGCATTGTTGGCATTATGATGGTTCTGTTATATGATCTCTCTTGAGGTCTTCTTGGTATTGGTCATGAAAAGTCATATTTGTATTTTTGATGAAAAGGTCATGTTGAGACCCTTGATGTAAAATCTGTAATATTCAGTCGTGTAAGGACTTGTCAAATTTGTAAACCCACTTGGTTGGGTAGCTAAGTCAAATTTTGTAAACCCACTTGGTTGGGTAGCTGAGTCAAATTTGTAAACCCACTTGGTTGGGTACTTGAGTCTCATATGTAAATCCACTTGGTTGGATATTTGATGTAAGTATGAGTCTTTGGTGATAGGAAGAGTCATGTACTTTATTGAAAAATATGTTTGAAGATTCAGCATGAACTCAGGGGGAGCTTGGCCACTTCAGCACATATCAGATCTGCAGAATGTTTCTTCCACATGAGGAGTAAAGGGGGAGAATGTTGGTTTTTGATCCGCCCTTTGCCCTTGATGTCAAAGGGGGAGAGTGACATGGTGTTTGAATAAGTGTTTGAATAAAGAGAAGATAATGATGTGACATATTTGGGAGAGTGACATAGTATCTATCTGCTGTGGTAACCAAACACCATCGTGGTTGCCATCAAGTCCAAAGGGGGAGATTGTTGGAAATATGATGCAGAGTGTTGTCCTTGATGGCAACCCACTGAATGAAGATGAAGACATGTGACTGTTGACATGTGTTGTCCTTGATGGCAATCCACCTGATGAAGTTATGCTTGACTCGATGGACTTGGTAAATGATGTAAATCTGATGTGATATGTTGTTGAGTGTTGTCCTTGAAAGGCAACCCACTTGATGAAGATGATGAAAACTTACTTGATGAAGTTGTGCTTAAGAAAATATGATGTTTCTACAGTGTGTACAGAAGGCAATGAAGAAAGGAATTCAGAATGTGCTCAAAATATGATGAAAAGAGTATGTCTCTTTGTATACGCGGATTGGCCTAGGGGAAGTCGCGTATGCACGCAGAAAGGAACGTGCCAAGTAGCGTATGGGCTAAAGCGCTCAAAAAGTGCAAAACCAAGGGTAACCACCATGGTATTGACCCATTGTATTGGGTAATGATCCGCCTAATTGACCACGTACAGGTAGTTTTGGGCTTATGGTATTGCTTTGGTCCATGGTATTGAAAAAGGGGGCTCATGGTATTGAAAAGGGTAAACCTATATAAGGAGAAGAAATTCATTGTGCAAATTAGGAGTGTGGGTGCAAGATGTCTGAGGTTGAATGAATACTTGTCTTTGAAGTAGATCTGAATGGAAAGGGTTACACTTGAAGATAAATCTGAATGTATGATGCACCAATGATGAAGAAGAGGATCTAGATCTGAAATGCACTTGTATCTGCTAGATCTGCTTATGGAAGGCCTAGATCTGTGATGAGGCGAACATCTAGGCGAACATCTGACTGAAGTGAAAAGGGTAAATCTGAATTGAACATCTAATCTGATGAAGTATGCAGCTCTGTAATAATTGAAGATCTATACGCTACTTCGCCACGGAGGAAGCGCGTATACACGCGGCTTCTCTGAAGTAAAAGCGCGTATGCGCAATAAAATATACACTGAGGTATACGCTGGTTTGTGTGGACGGAAGCGCGTATATACGCGACATCAGTAAAGGGAAAGCGCGCATGCAAACTAGGGTTTGCTGAAGCAAGGGGTATGAAATATCTGATCTATTCTGTTGTGTTTCCACTATCTGATCTGTGTTGATAAGTATCTGTTGGTGATGTATGTTTGTGCTTAAAAGGATGGAAAGGGTCCAGTTTGAAAATATGATGAAATGTGGCTTGCAAGTGTTGTTCTATTGAAGTTGTTGGATCCAGTGTGAAAATTGATGAAACGTGGTCCAAGGTGGTGCTGAGGGTTGTAGCCTTCAGTCAGGGGGTCGTAGCTCCCTTCCAGGTGAGGCTGGTAAACGAGAGCAGGGGGTCGTAGCTCCCTTCCAGGAGAGGCTGGTAAACGAGTCAGGGGGTTGGAGCTCCCTTCCAGAAGAGGCTGGTAAACGAGCGCAGGTGGGTGCCTGCGTACTGGTCAAGTCTGCGCCAGCACATATGTTGTAAGATGTTTTCTCTATAATAAAATATTGAAGGCTGAGCAACTGCAGCGGTGGTTTTCTCCCGATTTGGGTTTCCACCTAAAAATCCCGGTGTTCATGTGTGATGCTTTGTGTGATGGTTTATTCTGTTCTTACTGCACATATTTACTGTTTATTGAACATCTGATGAATGAATGATGGAATAATATAAGTGAAGATTTAATGACAGATCTAGATCTCTGTGTATACGCTAGTTTCATAAAGGGGATCCGCGTATATACGCTAGTTTACTGAAGGAAAGTAGCGTATGGGCTTTAAGGAATGAAAAAGTAAAAATATTTGATTATGCAGTAAATACTGATTCACCCCCCCCTCTCAGTATTTTTCCCAACACTCTGGAAAGGAAGAATGGAGGTCTATCTCTTGGCACAAGGTTACGAAGTATGGGACACTGTTCAAAATGGATTTACATCAACCGCGGATGAACAAGGTAAGAAGAATTTGGTAAATGATGCAAAAGTAAAGAATATTATTATCAGTGGACTTATTGAATCTGCTTATCATAAGGTGTTGGGTTGTAAAACCACAAAAAATGTATGGGACAAGCTTGAGAATATATAGGCAGGTGACTCAAATGTCAAAGAAGAAAAGCTTCAAATCTATAGAGCAAAATTTGAGCAACTCATAATGAAAGAAGATTGCAACATTGTTGCATACTTTCAATATGTTGGTGAAATAACCAATAATCTGGAAGGATTGGGAGAGCTAGTTGACGAGAAGACTATTATACGGAATATTCTTAGAACGTTACCAGGGAGATTCAACCCAAAGGTATCGGTCTTAGAATACAGTGAAAATCTGGAAAAAATCAGCAAAGAGTAATTACATGGAGTTCTCATAGCATATGAAATGAGACTTGATGAAGAAGATGGTACTTCGCATCTAGAAACTGCGTTCGTTGCATCTAAGAAAACCAATAAGGATAAACAACCTTCAATTAAAAATACATGCACCTGCAAGTGTGAAGAAAAGGGAGATGATGAAGAAGGTCTTTCAGATGAAGAATATGCTTACTTCACGAGAAAACTACAAATTGGTAAGGGACAATTCAAAGGTAAACTTCCATTGATATGTTTCAGCTATAATGAGGTTGGGCATTTTGCAGGAAAATTTCCAAACAAAAGTAATGGCAACTCAAAAAGAAAGAAAGGCTTTAAGAAATTCAACAAGCAAGGATCCAAAAGGAACTTTCTCTCTAAAGAAGATAGCTCATCATCCGATGAAGACAATGATAGTGAAGAAGAAGCCAATGAGAGAGTATTGTTTATGGCCAAGCACAATAAGCAAGAGGTATCAAACAATGAAGAAGAGTGATGGACCATAGACTAATTTTATGAGGAAGCAATCAAGCTTATAAAAGATCTCAAGGTGGAGAAGATCTGTTCCAAAACTCTTAAAAAACAAGTTCAAGGTTTCAAAATTGAAGTTGAAGAACACAAATGCATTGAAGAGTCACTTCAAAAGAAGTTGGAAGAAAGCAACCAAGAAAGGGAAGAATTAGAAGCTGAAGTAGTCTCGCTACGTGAGGAAGTGAAGAAAGGAAAAACTATCCAAAACTATGCCAACAGCTCAAGGGAATTGGAAGAACTCATCAACAATCAACGATCTTACAATGACAAAACTGGCAACGGTTACAAAGAAGAAGAAGCAGGACATTCTACAAAAAAATACAATGAACCTATGAGATCTGACATGCACGTAGACTTCATTGGACAAGATTCGCAAGAACAGCCTTGGAATACAATTCCTCGACGAAAATTTCCATCCAAGTAGCAACATATTTTTTATGGCTACTGTTATTCATGTGGAAAATTTGGTCATAAAGCTGTAGAATGTCGCACGTACCCTAGGAACGAATACAATTCCAGGAGATATGTCAAATATGAACCTCCCAGGGCTCAGCGAAACATCAATAGATTTGAACATTTAAGAAATAATATTGAATGTTACAAATGTCGAAACTTTGGACACATAGCCAAAGACTGCAGACTTGAAAATCCTCCAGAAGAATATTCGAAGCCACAGAATGAATAAACATGGAAGAAGAAGAAGAATAATAATTGTGCTCTCGCTCTCAAGGCTCAAAAGAACAAAGATGTGTGGTATGTTGATAGCGGTTTCTCAACGCATATGACTGGAGATAGAAATAAATTTGTATCTCTGAAAGAAAATAAGGATGGAACTGTGTCCTTTGGAAATGATGGATCTTCAAATGTTATAGGATCAGGTACTGTCACTCTCGGAAGTAAAGATTCTCTAGCCAATAATGTTCTACTGGTTGAAAACATGAATCAAAATCTGCTCAGTGTTGGACAAATGTGTGATCAAGGACACACAATACTATTCAACTCCACGAAATGTGAAATCAGGAAAGGCGTGTATGGTGAAATTGTGGCTACAACAAGTCGAGCTCCAAACAACATATATGTTCTAGATGAAGCAACTAAAGCATGTCTAATAGCTAAAGAGAATGATACAATAATTGGTAGCAATGATGATCGACTAAGTAAGAATTTTGCTACAAAGGTGCAAAGTGATTTCGAGATGTCTTTACTTGGTTGAAAATTGAGCATAGACGACTCATCTAAGGATGTGGATCAAAGGTTATACAGATCTATGATTAGTAGTCTTCTATATGTAACAGCCTCCCGACTAGATGTTATGCAAGCAGTTGGACAAGTAGCAAGATTCCAAGCAGCACCAAAAGAATCACATATTAAATATTCGCCAACATTGGAATATCTTCGCCAGAAACTTGGGATTCTCCCAAGTTTTCATTAGATTTTCCTTTTTTAGAATATAAAGGGGGAGTGGAAGTGTGTACAAGTCTACAGGACGGTTGTGTGTCAGCGTGAGTGGAAGTGTGTACAGGTCTGCAGGATGGTTGTGTTTCAGGGGGAGTTACCCTTTGCCATTGATGTCAAAGGGGGAGAGAATTTTGTAGGAAGAGGTGTCATGATCACAGGGGGAGTACTTATGTTTCCATCAATTCCAAAGGGGGAGATTGTTGATCAGCGGTTGTCATTGATGTCAACCCAAGCAGCACCAGGGGCTAACCCAATATTGAATGGAAATTTTTACCTGCCAAATTAATATATTCTAGGTCAATAATTCTTTTGATGGTTTCTAATTGTTGAGATGTTTCCGTTGATATATGGCACACCATGTAATTCTTCACGGTTTGAGAGATATTCATGTTTGAAGTTTGTACCCCCAGTTAGTGGGCTAAAACCCCATGGGGTTGGGGCATGAGTTATTAAAAATTCATAATTAATATTTTTTAAGCTCCTAAGATCCCTCCCACGCTCACTTGTTGAAGCCCCTCTCAACCTAAGCATTCATATAAATTGTCATCTTCATTTCCTCCTAAGGCAAGGGATTTCGCAATCAGAAACAGGTCATCGTGGAATTTTCGCTCTAACTTTTTTTCTACGAAGGCTCAGAAGCTGAAATTTTTATGAGGCAAATCTGAAATCCTGAGGAAGCTGCAGTAAAAATTTCAAATCAAGCTGTGCAAAATTTTTGGAGATATGATCTGTGGAAGTAATGATTTTTTGCAGACTCCTGAAATTCATCTCCAAGAAGTGACCTTGGTCAAATCGTTATAACTCTCTCTCTGAGTATAGGATTGGAATTCCATAAAAAGTGGCAGATAGTGCATAACCTTTATTCTCTATCAATTTCAAAGGCAAATGAAGAAACAGTGACACGTGACACGTTGTACAAGTGTGCTCTATTGAAACAGTCCATAATTAGAGCAGTGTGAGAAATTGGGTATAATTCTCACTTGAAGAATCAAAATTGGGTCAGACCTGTGGCATTGCAAAGAAGACTTAGAGGAATACTACAGGACCAAAAATTAGATATTGAGGATCTGAAATAACAGAGATACACCAGATTCAATATCGAGCTCCTAGAAGGCAAGAAAAAGCTAGATCATGTGTTGTCAAGGATTGCAAAGGACCAGACTTTCTACGGCATAAAAGAAAAACAAGGTGCAGCAGAGGGTAGCATGACAAGAGCAGCAACCAAGGTGCATAACAGCAGCAAGAAGTTCATCATATGAAGTCTTCAAGTGGGCAGCACTGCATACAATCATTGTAAAGGTATTATTGTACTTAGTCATTGTAAATACATTATTGTACAAATTGTACTAGTGTCTATCTACCAAGGGTTGAAGAGGCAGTGTTGGGAGGTCTAGGATCATCATTAGGTGGTTGTGTTAAAGTTGGGGTTATGGTCTAGTATATCTTCTTCTTCTACATCATTCTATATCATTGTAAAGTGGACCATTTTCCCTGGTACGGGAGTCCATTCTTCTTTTATTCTTATATAGGGTGGTAGGGTGGTGCTAGGGTGAGTTGTAGCTCATTGGGTGTTGGGGCATCCGTTCAATGACTACTGAAGAATCTCAGGCGTTGGAGCGTCCATCCAGTGGGAGCTGGAGAAGAATTCTTTTCTAGATTCTAGAAAGTTGGAGCTTTATTTTCAATTGGAGTTGAAAAGAATTATTAGAAAAGAATTAGGTGGTTTTTGTCCCGTAGTGGGTTTCCACCTTAAAAACTATGTGCATTTGTGTTCCTCTTGTTTGCTGCTATCATTGTACAAACACTAATAATAATTGAATATTAACTAATGCTCTAATTGAAAGAAATATTGATTCACCCCCTGTTGAGATTGCAACAAGATGATGAGCTTAGTGGAAAGAAGTCACCTTCACTAAGTCGGCCCGTAGGCTATTTTTTACGCAAAGTCTATTTTTAGACATATGGATCATATTCTATGAGTTGGAGGATGCTATTTGTGGATGGTTGGTCAAGTTGGAAAAATAGATGGACTTCTATTTTTAGACATATTGGGTGGAATCTATTTTTAGATTGCCAGTCTAAAAATAGATATGTCGAATATTATTAGCTCTTAATAATATTTGGACTATAAACATTATCTTATTCTCTTGGAGCACTTCAGTTAAGTGCAAAGATGTGGCACAGAAGCTGACAGAAGGAATTACGCTATTCCTGAGGGTTAAGTGGAGCTATTGCATGGATAATTTAGTTAAAACTCATGTGACAGAGTTTGGTGGAGTTGATTGAGGAAGTTAATGGAGTTGTGTTCAGTTTAACTAATCTAAACATAGTTGAGCTAGTTGTATCTTGTCTAACTGATTGATACACTAGTGAGAGTGGTGTGAATTAATTATTAATTAATTCACTAATTATAAACTCATTAATCAACTAAATAATACATCAGTTAACTTCAGTGCATGGACAGTTTCAGTGGAGACCAGTGGAGAGATAGGTGAAAGAGCAGTGTGACTATCAGTTGTGACTATATTGTTGCATGATTTGCAACAACCAGTGATTGGAGAAGCCAATGAGGATTGCGCAGTACAAGCCAGGTGGTTCGAAGTTATTTATGAGCCATTCTTCAACATTGATTACGCAATAGAGGCAGGCTATCAGGTGGCAGAGATTGGAGCATGTGTTTTGCTAGATCTAGCTTGATTAGTGTGTAGCAATTGGAGATTATACTGAGAGCTTGTGAGGAGCTTTGTATGATGATTGTTACATGATCTCTATGAAATATAATATACAGATAGTTGGGGTTTTCAGCTTTAAGCTTTCCCATGAAATATTGTGCTCATATGTGTGATTGTTTATGGTTTTCATGTGCACATGCAATTGATTTTATTTCTGCATGTAATGATCAATGGTAGAAGAGATTATTTATTGTGCATGAAGCTAAAATAGTGTGTGATCAGGAGAATCTCAGTGAATAATATATCAATTATTCAAATTTCTACATGGTATCAGAGCGATATTGATCATTGGAGAAATTGCAAAACATTGAAGCGGTTGAGTTTTGTGCTGGTGGAATTCGAATTTACAGGAGTGTTTTCTTAGTGTCGAAGTTGAGATGTCTTTCAATGGATTGCGATTGGAGTATGCCCTTGAGGGCAGCTTGAATTATATTTCATGGAAGGACAGGATGGAGGTGGTGTTGGATGACAATGGGTTGAAGGAGTTCATAGATGCAGAAATTCCAAAACCTACTTCTAGTGATGCTGCCGTACTTGACGCATGGAAAAAGAAGACAGCAAAGTGTCGAAGGATTCTGTTGGAAGGTGTGAAGGATCACATAGTGTCCAGCCTTCATGGTAAAGCTTCTCCATTCTTGATGTGGAAAGCTTTGACATATTTATTTCAAAGCAAGAGCGACCAGAGGAAGTTGGCGCTCAAGGATAAACTCAGGAACATAAAAATGGAGAAAGGTGACAGTATGCCCAAGTACCTCACAAAGTTCATCCAATGCAGGGATGAGCTGGGAAGTGTGGGGGTTACTGTTGATGACGAGGACTTGGTGAGCTTGGCTCTCCTTGGGCTTCCGAAGAGTTGGCATTCCTATCAGGACTCTGTCAATGGTCGGGATAAATTGCCAGGATGGGAGCGACTTTGGTCGGATCTTGTGCAAGAGGAGATAAGGCGGAGTACCAGGGATGGATCTTCATCAAAGAACTCTGATGAAGAGAATTGCGCTTTGGCTGCCAAAGCAAAGAAGGGGAAGAGCAAGAAGCATGCTTCTCAATCCGGTGCGAAAGGCAAGAAGCAGGACATGTCCAAGGTGAAGTGCTTTCACTATCACCAACACGGACATTATGCCACTAGTTGTCCACAGAAGAAGAAAAATAAGCAGGTTGCTGGATCTGCAGCTGGAGAGGCCTTAGCCTCGCAGTTTGAGCTAGATTTTTCACTGATCGCATGCTTGGTCTCAAGTGTGATGGGTTCAATGTGGTTTCTTGACAGTGGTGCGTCTTTTCACATGACAGGAGATCGAGATTTGTTTACTGATCTGGATGAGAAAGATCTTGGAGTGCACATCGAGATGGGCGATGATGGTAGATACAGTGCGACCGGTATCGGTACCATTTCCTTTGAGAGGGAGTCTAGTAAACCCTTCGTATTTAAGGAAGTGATTCATGTTCCAGGATTGAAGAATAATCTCATCTTTGTGGCAATGTTATAAGACAAGGGATATGATGTTGTCTTTAGCGAGGGAAAGGTTTTCCTGCACAATAAGGCAACTGGTGAGACCCGGAGGATAGGGTTTCAAGTTAAGAAACTTTATCAATTACAGGTAGATGGTTGTGCAACAATGGCAGGAAAGGCAGAAGGAGTGGTGAGCTGAGATGATGGCGAGCTGTGGCACCGGATATTGGGCCACCTTCACCATGGAGCTTTGAAGATACTACAGCAGATTTCTACTGGGCTTCCTAAAGGTACACTTGCACAATCAGATCAGTGCAAGAGATGTACTTTGGAAAAATTTGTGAAAGCCACTTTTCACGAGAAGGATAGTCGTGCCACAACGATCCTTGAGAGAATTCACACAGACGTGTGTGAACCTTTCTCAGTAGCTTCGAAAACAAAGCACATGTATTATGTGATATTTGTTGATGATTTTTCTCATAAGTGCTGGATCTTCTTCATGTAGAAAAAGAGCGAGACGTACTCAAAGTTCTGTGATTTCAAGGCACTGGTTGAGAAAGAATCGAGGAAGAAAGTGAAGGCTCTTAGGAGCGACAATGGTGGTGAATTCATCTCTGGCAAGTTCAAGGACTTTTGCGGCGCAGAAGGAATTCGAAGAGAGCTCATAGCACCTCATAACCCACAGCAGAATGGGGTTGTTGAGCGAAAGAATAGAACGATTGTGGGTGCTGCATGGGCGATGTTGCATGATCAGGGCCTTCCCATACACTTGTGGGCTGAGGCATGAAATACTGCGGTATATGTGCAAAACCGTTGTCCTCACAGGATACTTGGCATGAGTACACCCGAGGAGGCGTTTTCTAGTAAGAAGCCTGATATTTCCCATTTGAGGATTTTTGGTTCACCTGTTTACATTCATGTGACGAAAGGATGCCAGGAAGAAGCTGGAGCCAACTGCAGAGGTTGGGATATTTTGGGGTACACTGATACACCCCACAACTATCGTGTGTATTTTCCAGACAGTCGCAAGACTGTTGTGCGACGGGATATCAAATTTCATGAGGAGAAAGCCATGAAGTGTTCGCTTGAGAGGGAGCCACACTTGCATGCATATGAGGAGCTATTAGTTCCTAAGGATGAGTCTCAGGATGTGGATCAGCCACAAGATGAGGTTCATGGAGTGGAAGAGACCACTCAGGCAGCGCCAACCATCAGAGGGCGGAAGCGCACTACAGAAGCTAAGCGACTGGCTCAAGATGCAGAGAAGGTTGTAGGAGCACCTACATCACAGCGCAGACAGAGACAGTCACCTGATCGGTATACTGGATACATGGCTCTTATGAGCAAGTGTATCGTGACAGAGCCATCCTCTTTCGAGGAAGCTGTGGAGGACCCCGCATGGGTGGATGCCATGGTGGAAGAGTATGATTCGATTGTCAGAAACAGTGCATGGGAGATTGTCCCGAGACCGGAGGGGAAATCAGTGGTGGGTTCGAGATGGATCTACAAAGTGAAGCAGGCAACTGACGGGAGTGTGGAGAAGTACAAGGAAAGATTTGTTGCCCGAGGCTTTTCACAGATAGAGGGGATCGATTATGAGGAGACCTTTGCACCTGTCGCAAGGTATTCTTCCATACGGACGATTCTTGCTCTCTCAGCGCAGATGGGGTGGCACATTCATCAGATGGATGTGAAGACTGCGTTCCTCAATGGAGTCATTAAGGAGGAGGTGTACATAGAGCAGCCCGAAGGTTTCGAGATCTTCAGCAGCGAGTCGCATGTGTGCAGGCTCAAGAGAGCGTTGTATGGGTTGAAATAAGCACCTCGTGCTTGGTACACACGGATAGACAATTATTTCACCGGACTTGGATTCTCCAAGAGTGAGGCAGATCCGAACCTATACCAGATTGTGGTGGAGGGTAAGTTGCTGATCATTGTACTTTATGTAGATGATTTGATTTTGACAGGTGATGAGCTGTTGATACTCTCATGCAAGGATGATCTTGCAAAAGAGTTTGAGATGAAGAACTTGGGCCTCCTTCATTATTTCCTGGGATTGGAAATTTGGCAGCGCAGTGATGGACTGTTTGTTTCTCAGGGTAAGTATGCCCGGGAGATACTGGAGAAGTTCAACATGCATGGCTGCAAGCCTCTTGATACTCCTCTTCCTGGAGGTTGGAGGAAGGAGGATGCTACTTCAGCGGAGGTAGTGGATGCCACTGTTTATCGACAGTTGGTGGGGTCGCTTATGTATCTGGTCAATACACGACCCGACATATGCTATGTTGTTAACCAACTTTCACAAGCTATGGTTAAGCCTACCAAGCTCTTTTGGAAGGCGGGGAAGCATGTATTGAGATATCTCAGAGGCACATCGGGATATGGATTGTGGTACAGATAGTCGGATGAGGTGAGGCTATGTGGCTTCACGGATGCAAATTGGGCAGGGAGCCCAACAGATAGAAAGAGCACATTTGGAGGGATTTTCAGTATCGGGTCAACAACAGTTTCTTGGTACAACAGGAAGTAGAGATCCGTGGCACTCAGTTTAGTAGAGTCCGAGTATATGGCAGCGAGTTTGGCTGCATGCGAGGCTATATGGATGAGGAAGATCCTGGTCGGGTTGTTCGGTTGACACTTGGATCCTATTGTGATTTATTGTGATAATAAGAGTTGCATCAAACTCTCGGTTAATCTAGTATTTCATGATAGATCTAAACACATTGACATCCGGTATCATCATATCAGAGATTGTGTGCAACGGAAGATCATGTTACTTTCATACATTCCCACGGAGGATCAGGATGCTGATATCTTGACGAAGGCGCTCACCAGGAGCAAATTCGAATACCACAAAGGCAGGATAGGGGTGGCAGATAATCCTTATCTTGTTGAGAGGGAGTGTTGAGATTGCAACAAGATGATGAGCTTAGTGGAAAGAAGTCGCCTTCACTAAGTGGGCCCGCAGGCTATTTTTGGCGCAAATTCTATTTTTAGACATATGGATCATGTTCTATGAGTTGCAGGATGCTATTTGTGGATGGTTGGTCAAGTCGGGAAAAATAGATGGACTTCTATTTTAGACATATTGGGCGGAATCTATTTTTAGATTGCCAGTCTAAAAATAGATATGTCGAATATTATTAGCTCTTAATAATATTTGGACTATAAACATTATCTTATTCTCTTGGAGCACTTCAGTTAAGTGCACAGATGTGGCACAAGAGCTGACAGAAGGAATTACGCTATTCATAAGGGTTAAGTGGAGCTATTGCATGGATACTTTAGTTAGAACTCATGTGGGAGAGTTTGGTGGAGTTGATTGAGGAAGTTAATGGAGTTGTGTTCAGTTTAACTAATCTAAACATAGTTGAGCTAGTTGTATCTAGTCTAACTGATTGATACACTAGAGAGAGTGGTGTGAATTAATTATTAATTAATTCACTAATTATAAACTCATTAATCAACTAAAGAATACATCAGTTAACTTCAATGCATGGACATTTTCAGTGGAGACCAGTGAAGAGATAGGTGAAAGAGCAGTGTGACTATCAGTTGTGACTATATTGTTGCATGATTTGCAACAACCAGTGATTGGAGATGCCAATGAGGATTGTGCAGTACAATCCAGGTGGTTCGAAGTTATTTATGAGCCATTCTTCAGCATTGATTACGCAATAGGGGCAGGCTATCAGGTGGCAGAGATTGGAGCATGTGTTTTGCTAGATCTAGCTTGATTAGTGTGTAGCAATTGTAGATTATACTGAAAGCTTGTGAGGAACTTTGTATGATGATTTTTACATGATCTCTATGACATATAATATACAGATATTTGGGGTTTTCAGCTTTAAGCTTTCCCATGAAATACTATGTTCATATGTGTGATTGTTTATGGTTTTAATGTGCGCATGCAATTGATTTTATTTCTGCATGTAAATGATCAATGGTAGAAGAGATTCTGTATTGTGCATGAAGCTAAAATAGTGTGTGATCAGGGGAATCTCGGTGAATAATATATCAGTTATTCAAATTTCTACACCCCCCTCTCAGTATTTCCAACAATTGGTTTCAAAGCTTGGTTCCTTCAATAGCAGTTTAACAGCTGGAAGGAGGTCATGGAGTATACCAAGAATGGTGTACCTCTATTCAATGAAAATAATTATGCAGTTTGGAAAGGAAGAATGGAGGTCTACCTCTTGGTGCAAGGTTACGAAGTATGGGACACTGTTCAAAATGGTTTTACATCAACCGCTGATGAACAAGGTAAGAAGAATTTGGTAAATGATGTAAAACAAAAGAATATTATTATCAGTCGACTTATTGAATCTACTTATCATAAGGTGTTGGGTTGTAAAACTGCCAAAAATGTATGGGACAAGCT